>APFE030395228.1:270631-286635 GCA_000404065.3 Pinus taeda
GCAGGTCTAATGTATATGGAGTGCGTACACACAGGAAAGGTAGAGAGAACCTGCGTACCCAGAGATAAACATGTTTTTAAGTGACTTTCTCTCTTTTTGAGGTTTTGACATGAAGAGCAGAGGTATGGGGCTTGACAAAGAGGACAATGTGGCTATTGATGAGGCCACATACTGCAAATAGTCAGGGTGACAAAATTCAGTGTAACACCAGTGCTTCTTCATTGGTGGCCACCAGCTTGAAATAGAGTCGGCAAATATATACTTTTTGACTGGTTTTCCTAAGAGAGGTGAACATTTGACTCTATTCGGGGCTAGGGCAGGTGGCCAGTCTGTCAATAGCCTCCGGCTAGAGTACTGCAATGTCCAGACCAGAGACAAAGGGATAGATATCAAAACCATATCCCGTCCTAAAGTCATGGTGATTGCATTTACAGTTACCAGACTCTGCAGGAGCACATCACTACACATAGCCACTAGATCCCAAATGCGGATGGCAGTTGACTACTTTCAAGGCACCATTTTCAATTGGTGTGATGCTGTGTTGGCTAATGTAAAAGGCCAACTGAATAGGGCCAAGAACGGACAACTGAAGACCTTTGGATATGGTGCTTTAGTTGTGAGCTTTGGTCTAGAGAGGGTCCCAATGTTGGTCCCATAGCACCTCAGTGTTGGAGCTGGACTTCCTCGAGAGCCCAAACTGATGCGATGGGTTGCAGTTATGGCCCGTCATCCTGATGAGGGGACAGAGGTCATTCGATTCAAACCTAAGTATTTCCAATGGTTGGAAAACTAGGTTTTTGCTATTCAGGACTTTCCTTATGCTGGGGTAGATTTTTGTGGTGACCCAGACATGGCTCTTCCACCAGGAGAGCAATGGGATGACTCAGGTAAAATCATTTTCAACATTTTTCCTATTTTTTTTTTTGTTTTTATGTCGTCCCAAAATTGATAGTAAAAGTTTCAAATGCAGATGCAGGCCCATGGTGACCAACTGCTCTTTGGCCTTATGAGAGGAAACAACCAGCTGCAGTGGCACCAGCCCCACAGGACGAATTAGCAGAGACCTTGGCTGAATTGGAGAGCCATCTAGAGCGCTTGACAGGAGACATTCTGGAGACCAGCATAGATGACATTCCTTGTCGACTTCAGCACTATGTGAATGGGGTCCCAGGACCTTTTAGGAGGTTTCTTTGTAAGGTTGCCTGTGCAATGGTTTCTTATTGAGATCATCACCAGTGATAGGATGATCGCCTATTGTAGACACATATGACATTTTTGCTTTTTGTACTTATCAATTTTGTCGATCATAAGGTGTTTTTCAACCTATGATCGAGGACGATGTATATTTTGACACACTCCTATATTATACTATGTCACTATTACTGGCTTATCTTGTTAAACAATTTATGGAATGTTTTTAAATTTACTTGTATGACTATTGCAAATCTCTACTTAACATTCGAGAAGCAATTGCATCTGCTAATGTATTTAGAGATCTTGGAATACGTTGATATTCAATATAGTCAAATTCATGTTCCAAGAGATGCACTCTCAAAAACAATCTCAATAACACTAGATTTCTAATGGCATATACTCTATTAAGCTGTAATACAACAAGTTCAGAATCTAACCTCACTATCAAACTCCCTAGAAATTCCTTGGTCAAAATATAGATCATAGGGTTGCAATCAGAAATTACTGTAGTTTTACGTAGTAAAATGTAATGATGAAAACGTTGGACAACTTGAACAACTGCCAATGCCAATTTCTCCACACGTGAGTATTTTAGCTCAGTTGGATTTAAAGTTCAACTAAGGTAATATATCACATGTTCAGTACCGAATTCATCTTCCTGAATTAACACTATTCCGATGGTGGAATGGGAGGCGGCGAGATACAAGAAGTAGTCCTGGTTGTAGTTGAGAGGATGCAATAACGGTGCATGGGTCAATGCGTGTTTTAGTGCATCAAAAGATTTATCAGCTATATCATCCCAAAAGAATGGAGTATTCTATTTCAACAACCGGGTAAAACCCTTTGTGATCTCAGCATAGTTAGGAATGAATCGACATAAAAAGTTTGCTTTCCCTTGCAAACTTTGGAGTTGGCGAAGACTCGAAGGAGGAGGCAATTTGAGAATGGCTTCAACCTTCAAGGGATCGACGTGAATGCCGGCTTTCAAAACAACAAAACCCAGTAACCGACCCGTTTCTATACAGAAAACACACTTGCGTGGGTTCAACCTAATCCAATAATGCCTACACCTCATAAAGATTGCTCGTAAATGAATGAGATAATCAGCTCGATGTAATGAATGAGTAGGAAAATCATCTAGATAGGGTTGCACAATGTGCTTGATATCATGAAAAGCATAAGACATGGCCCTTTGAAAAGTTGCCCCGACGTTCTTGAGCCCAAAAGGCAATTTGCAATAAGCAAATGTCCCCCATGGACAAATGAAAGCCGTTTTTGGTTGATCAGCAGGTAGAATATTGATTTGATTGTATCCGGAAAAACCATCCATAAAGGAGAATATTTCACTGTCGGCACAATCATCAATGATTTGATCAATAACAGAATCAGATAAATGAAACCTGCTTTGAGTTGGGAGGTGGTTGATCTAGATGTGGAGGTTGATCTAGTTGGAAAGGAGTGAACCCTATTGACGTTTTTACTGAGGTTCAATATGCCCAAAGCGCATAGATATCAAAAAGGGTAAGCAGGGACAATACCTCCACATCTAGATTAACGGTTTTGCCTTCAACCCCTATAGGTAAATCCTATAGAATGCCAAAAGAATGAAACCCACGACCATCAAAGGCCTTTAGAATCGTCAGGGATTGATTTAGCAAAGGAGAACCAAGTGATCTCCAACACTGTATCGACATAATACACGTGGAGGCTCCCTCATCAATCACAGTCCTATGAACAGGTCTATTTTTGACTATCACTGGGATCTGGAAAGACATTTAATGAGGTAAGCATGGTGTACTATTTTCTAGATAAAAAATTATAAGGTTCGAGTCCTGAACGTCAATAGCTCCTATAGCCGACAAAAGTAATTTACTTTGTGCTGGACATGATTGTAGCACTTCCAAAGCCGACATTGCTGAAGGTGAAATAGCTAAATCTTCAATAGTGTTATAGTTCTGAGCTACTCTCGCATGTGGATTGAACGCTAACTTTTGAAGTATACCCTTGGCAGGCGGTTTGATTACTAAGTCTGGATTAGGTTTCTCGATCTGTAGTGGATCGGAACCAGGACCTGAGGTTGATGGGTTAGAATGAGAAGATTCTGCTTCTTTACCATCAACAGGACTTTTACTTCCATAATCATGCAATTGAGTAGCAATCCTAACATGGGACATCATCAGTATGGGTTCTTCGTTGGCATTTGAGGAAGAACCTATCATCTTACTATCTTGACTTGGAAAAGGATCCTTCAAAACAGCAAGAGTTTGGGAACCTTTGACAATTTTCACAACCTCTGCATGATGAGGGCAGTCTCTTGTAAAATGCTCTTCATCACAAATGAGACAAGGATAACGAGGTTTGCGTTTCTCATCAGTTGATTCTAGTTTTTCTGGTTTCTCTTTTGAATTGTTATTTGTTTTATTCTTCTTCTTCCCTTTCTTCTTACCACCGAATTTTGATTTGGTTGTAGATGACTCTACAACATGAATATCGATGGAAAGTTCCAGGGAAGAATCTCTTATCGGGGAATCTGGCAAGTTTATGATAGGAGAAGAATTCTTGGAAGACTTCTTCTTACTTTTGGTATTAACCGTACCAATCATACCATCAGTGGCATGAGACCCTGAAGGAGCTGTAGCGATTTGATTTTTCTTGGGAAGATCGGAGATTTTCTCATGTAACGTACCTGAATGAGTATAAACTAAGTCAAGGTACTGTGCTTGAGCAATTACTTGCTCCTCAGTAACGACTCCGGCCTTAGCTACATCCTCAATGATCTTGGGCAGTAAATATTTTGCAAACCATTCAGCTAAGATCTGATCCCAGATAAAAACTTTCACTAAACGCCATCGACGTCTCCATTCATGAATGTGATCTGAAATGTAAGTGGACGTTGACTGCTTTAACGAAGTTAATAATTTTGTGCCATTGTCATATCTGACTGGCAACTAAAAATGAGTTAAAAATGAAGTAGTTAACTGACTAAAGCTATAAAAAGTGGCTCGCGGTAACTCAATATACCACTTGGCCGCAAGATCAATTAGAGTGTGCTGGAAAAGTCTTAAACATATTGAATCATCTGAAATAGAATTAGATGCACACCAGAGGTGATAAGTCATCACATCATTCGACGGGTCCTCTCCTGATTTTCCTTCAAACTTAGGAATATCACTAGGCAACTTATTCAGCATTGGCAGCCAAAATGGAAGATAGTTAATTGGATCATTTGTAAGGCATGACAAGTCAGGCAAGTCTAAAGTTGCGATAAACAGTAACTGACGATTAGGGTCCCTAAAACTCTGGGTCATCAGACCAGCCCCAGGAGGAGGATATCCAAGATAACTAGGAATTGGAATTGCATTTGGGATATTATATCCTCTTGGAAAACCAGGATTAACCGAACCGTACTGGGGTTGCTGAGGTTGTTGATATGTATACCCAGGGTATGGTTGATACTAATAGACTGGCTTTTGCACAGCAGGACTGAATTGGTATTGTCCCTGGTACGGTTAATAAGTAAATTGAGGTTGACTTGTGACAATCGTACTTGAACCAGGTTGTCCTACAGGCATCTGAACCGAAGTGTGAATCGTGGGTCCAGACAGAGGTAAAGATGTCTGAGGAGTTGATACAAGAATAGTAGAAATCGGAGCTGTCGATACTCTAGATGTAGGTGGGGTAGATTGAACAGATGTTGCAGCAGTTGCAGTAGCCTTTTGAGGCAGAGTACGCGGAGTACTAAGCCCAGGCTGAGAAGCTACAGAAGGTGCAGAAGTTTGAATAGTAGAATGGACAGGTTGCTGGGGTGAACCAGAAACCAAGGATTGTCCAGTTTGAGATGACAACTGTACATTCGGTTACAAGACCTGTTGGGATTGGGATGGATCCCACACTAAGTTCATTCCGGGGTACAGACCCATAATAGGTTGAGAATATTGAGGACCATAACCGGGTTGAGGGTAGGTTGATAATTCAATGGTAAATTTCCGTATCTTTGAACATATGATTGACTGGAAGGTGGTTGGTAACCTTGGGTTGGGTACTGACTTTGGGGTTGATAACCCTGAGGCACATACTGATACTGGGGTTGACCTTGAGGTACATATTGATTCTAGGGTTGACCTTGAGGAACGTACTATCCCATAGGTATGTATTGTCCTTGAGGTTGCCCCCCAGGTGCAAACTAGGTACCTTGAGGTTTCCCCCCAGGCAATACTTGAGGATTTTGAGGCTGCCCCCCAAGAGGTGACTAGCCACGTTGAGGTTGAGGATTGGGAATAGTACTCGACATCATGAGGATATCTTCTACACTCAACTGCTTAGTACCATTATTTCTAGTTAACAACCCTTGTTCAATAGGTTGAGGAGATGCTCCCGAAAAAGTACCAGAAAGTTACTGATACCCAGCGAGAACAGAAGGACCACCGTACAAAAAGGTTTCTGGATATTGAGAAAACATGGATGACTCTCTTGACATATTTAACGGAGGATAGTAACCCCTAGATGTTGGGTGATAAGGAATATGAGGTGGTGAAAAACTTAGTCCCTGGTTTTCCAAAAATTTAGTCAATGAAAGATACCAAGTACTGCTCCTAGGTGGACTGTAAAAGATTGATTCACACACCCTAAGCTCTATAACAGGTTGATTTTTAGGGATAGGGATGCCTTATTTTTCTTCCGGAGTAGCAAGTTCTTCAATAGCTATTAGTCCAGAAGGAAGATTTTGGGTAATTACTCTTTCTACTCTGAGTGAACCATGACCACTCGAAGTTGGAGAGGTAAAACCCGATGTTGGAGTAGCAACAATTTCAGTTTCAAGTTCAGATATTTCAGGTTCTTCACCTATATCACTAGTAGATGAACACTAGCAGTAACTTCGGAAACATACACAGACTGTGGATTATAATCTGCTACTAAATCTTGAAAATCAGGATGTACCACCAAAGAAGACTCTCCTTCTTCAAGTGACCCAGCTCTACTGTCTCTAGGAGTTACCAGGGCTCGTAGCCCTTCAGGCTGGCTTGGTGAAAACTCAGGAGGTTGGCCCCGAAGTTTACGGGACTTCCTCGGTAATTCAGCCACGGTTAAATATTTTAACTACTTCACACGAAAACAAAGTAAAATCTCAATGAAAACCACCTAAAGCCTCTAAAGAATCCAAGAAAATTGAATCACACACCTAAACAATCTAGGAGATCGAACCACACACAAATAGTAACTTTCCGTACTGAAAACACTAGTTGGTGATGAAATCCAACGTCGCAGAGTTCAATACAGAAATGGCGGTTGGAATAGTTACCCCGGCAACCTGCTTAATGAATAGACTGACACAAGTTCCTCCACTAAACCATCTCGAGTGAAGAGAACCCCCCAGAAAATCCAACTGAGTCTAGCCGACGTCTGCTCCAGGTACAGTGGGATCTTCCCACCACTGTCACCTTAGGAAGAACCCTATAGAATATGGTCACTATGGTCACCAACGGAAACAAGTATACCTGTGGGAATAGTCTACGATCCGATACGCACCCAAGGGCAGAGTAGCAAGCTCAATCCCCTTGAAGGCTCCTTGACATAATCCAAGGTTTACCAAGAAGTGACCCCAGGCTCCTCAACAATGGTTAATCTGAGGCTTACCGTTTTTAATACGTGAATATCTGGCATTGTTCCCAATGAGGAAGGATTGATTCCCACAGTAGTTCGGACACGATCTCATGCTTCTCCTTTAAGAGGAGATTTCCCAGAGCATAGATGCAACAATTGGATTTTTCTCCTACCGCAAGATATAGCTACTTGTTTGTTTTACTGTCTTGGAGAGTTAATTACTCCCTACTCCAAGACACTAGCCTAAGCTATGTTGGTGTAATAGAGCCCTAGAAATAAAAAGATTACTAGATTGATTTTACTTTAAGCATTATTTTTATTGGTTTTTCTTTAAGTCAAGAGGTGTGGAGATGAAACTCGTGGTGTGAAGACTCGACTCGAAATCACTAAAAAATGCACTTAAGGTGATTAAGCAATATTTTCCCTTCAATGAACTTCTAGCTAGGAAAGAGTTTGAGAATGCAAATGCTTGTAAACACAAATATTTCTTAACAAACAAATTAAAAGAAGAGTTTTTGTCTTTTCCAATGCACTCGAAACGATACAACTAGTTATATTCACAAAAATTTCCCTTTTCTTTCAAACGCTCAAATACTACAAAAACAAACTTTTTCCAAAAGAGAGATTTTTTATTTTTATAAAACACTAAAAAATATGGACAAAGCAAATCTTGAGATCTATAAACTATAAAAAACTATTTGAAGTAAAATATTACAAGATGTCTTTTTCAAGGATGTTTTACTCAGCTATAAGCAAACCAAGGACTAACTTGTCAAGAATCACAAATTAGTCAAAAAACAACCAATTTTTGTTTTCTTTTTAAAAAATGAAATCCAAACTTTTAACACAAGCTTTTTTGAAGTTTCGCAAAGAGAAAACACAAGACGGATTCCTCAACAAACGTAGATTTTGCAAATGGTCAGACTCATAAGAAGGACAGTAAAAACCAAGGTGATCTGAGGCTTCTACAACTTCTAAGCTCTGAGCTACTACACGACCAAAATGAAAATCAAGACCGGCAACCAAACTTCTAGGAATTTCACCTAAAACCCTAACACCAATGGAATTAACCTAACGAAAGTTCTTAACAAGTCACATGCAGGTCTGGGCAGGGGATAACAACGTCTAAAAAAAATACTAAAATGACTGAAAGAGAAAATCTTAAGTTTTTCAAAATTTTATCAGGGTCCGCAGGCCTGCAGTTCACACAGGTGCGGGAACGCTCTGTGTGAAAAGCAAAAGTGCAGATAATTCTGCACTGTGTTGCAAGCCGAGGGTGCGTTCCTCTCCTAAAGTTATGAAAAACAAAAAATAATCCTAGATCTACTAAATCGACCCAATTCCACACACAACAAGCCAAAAATAGAAACAAAAACACAGTTTCTCAGGTTAAAATAAAAACAAGGAAAAAATCAAGTCCCTAGTGGAGTCGCCATTTTGTCACACGAAATGAGTCGATTTTGTGGCAAGCTCGACCTCCCTAGTATCTAAAGATATCTAGTGACAAGCAAGCCAATCAAAAACTATCTTTCTCTAAATATGCAATTAAAAACAAAGGCAAACAAGTGTTTTAGGCCTACCTTGGGTCCAACTCAAGTTTGTGGAAGCCTCACTCCTTTGATCCAAATGAGCTCCATTGTAGCAAGTCTGCAAACACAAACAAGCAAACAAATTAAATAGCACCTAAAAAGCCTATGTCATAAAGCATATCGATCATAATGATCAAGGAATTTATGAAACAAACCACATAAGACAATTTGTTGAGAAAAATGAATATTATTGTATTAATTCAAATCAAAGAGAAAGTTTACAACCTGTGCCTTGATGTTGTACAAGCTCCTCCCAGTGTCCATCAAGAAGTCTCCTCTACTTTGACAAGTTTCACTCACTTCCTAATGAAGCCAAAAGGTATGTGATCTCTCCTGTCAAGCTTAACTAGGAAGTCTTAATTCCACTAGTGTTTACCCTTAAAAATGTTCAGCTTCTAACCTCTTTAGCAACTAGCCCAATGCCTTAATTTATAGTGCAATGGAGGGAAGTTACTAGGTCCTCCTTCCAAGGGATAAAGCCCTCCTTCAAAGGGATAGCTCCTCTCATCAAGGGATTAGCTCCTTCTCTTTTGGGATGCATGAACCACCTTGGAGCGAACAATCCATGTCAAAATTCCTTCTAGAATCATCTAGAATTAACCCAAAGTGAGTATTTTAGAATAACCTTGTGCCTTTTTGACTTTTACAGGGGTCTGCACCCACCCCTTTACAGACAGAGCAGGCAGATCCGTAGGTAACATGAACAAAGGGCGTGGGACCGCAGGTAACTATGAGAGAAATTACGAAACTAGAGCTTTATTGATTTTTAATGTCTTTCTCTTATTTCCAAAGCTTGACATGAAGATTGGAGGTCTGAGACTTGCTTAGGAGAATAGTATAAGTGATGCTAGACCCATAGTGACTGCAAATAGTCATGGTGATGATATTTTTGTGTAACACTATCATTTTCCAGAGTAATACTAGTAGCACAGTGTTTGAGAATATAGGAGTAACGAATGCTTGTTTACAGCTTAACTACTTCAAAAGATTAAATCTTACATTCAGAAAACTAAGTAATTTATCAGTCAAGGGTTCGGTAGAAATAACCCATCCCTTTGGCAACTGATGGAAAAGCAAATCAGAGAAAAGATCATGGATCTGGGAACCGGATAGTAGATGCTAATGCTCACTACAGCCTAAGATCATTCTTCACACTAATAACAAAAAATGGAATGGCAGATAAGAAATGGAACATTAATCAAGAAATCGAATAGCAAGAACAACAAACCTAAAATAGAATAGCAAACCTAAAATGGAACAACAAATCAGAAATAGAACAACAGTTAAGAAATAGAACATCAACTAAGTCTAACAAACCGTAACATCTTAGTCTATCAAATCAAATGCATTAATCGTAATCTACAGAAATCAAACGGAAATCCTTCATTCTTTAAGGGCAGATTGAATAATATACACAAATGGAACAACACTGATTATTGATAAATTATGGAACAACGCTTTGAAACCATGCATACACACAACACACTTAAATAGTAGCCTGATCTAGTTATCACCTCCATTAGAAACAATACGACTGCATTTCAATATAGAACATCATTATTCATAAATCCAACAATCGCAAAGATCATAACTTCCAAGATGAATTCCATAATGTTAATGAACAAGTGCACAACATAAAGGCTCTATAATGGAACAACAATAGTATTCTCTAAAGACTAGCAGTATTGTATCAACACCTAAAACAACAGTAATATGATGCAGAGTCAATACAATAGTTTTGTATTCATAAACCTTAAAACATAACAGAGCATGTGATGTAAACTTATAAAACACATCAAATTACCAAATCACATCAATAAGCAAACCACGCAAAAACCAAGCGTAATGGTACAAGAGCAAGTATCCTCCGGGGCTAGGCCCTTAGCCTCCAGGGGTACAATTCTTGAAGTTATTCTAGACTCAAAGATGAAATAGTAACCAAGTTTGTATTAATGCATCAAGTAAAATTACAGTAGAATAGTTCTTAGCAAGACACGATGATCAAAGTTTTGATCTTAAATGGAATTACATAAAAGCATAACAACATCTAACCCCATCCCCTGAGCTAATAGTGTTGCCCCTTTTATAAGGGTGACGACGGAGATATCTAAGTGCGGAAATAGATAAAACAATGATCTCTCAGGATCAAGGATCCTGAGGGATTTTCCAAACCGTTAGTCTTCAGTCACTTCTTTCCTTTCCTGCACCAAGCTGATATCTCCACTTCCTTTCTCAGGCTGATTCACTTTGATATTGTTTGCATATGGTCTCCCATTGAAGGGACAGTGGTTAACTCGTCATTTTATTTTCCTTTGGAATGACAACTTCTCGTTTTTTCTCCTTCCTGCATAAGGAAATGAAAATTATCAGTGTTTTCGTCTTGCATATTAGTCTCACATGTTTTACTACAATTCTTTATCATTTTCTGAGTTCATGATGTAAAAAGGCTTGTAAGTTCTAATGAAAAGACACTGAAATAATCATCAAAAACATACCTTCTTTAGTACTCCACACACCCCCCTTCTTACCCTTTTTCATGCCCTCATGAAAACATTGTAGTTGATGTGTAAGACAGTGAGTGAGTAGGCTGGAGATGGAATCTCATGTGAAGGCCTACAGCCATGATGCATAACTAGGTATTCAAAGAAATGGCCTATCTGACCCTCAGGCATCTCATACAGGGCTTCATATCCGGATGTAGGGTGCCAAATAATTGGACTCCACAACCTTTATCCTAACCAGTATGGCCCTGCCCTCAAAACGATTTCGCCGTAGAGGTGCAAGCAGTTGGCAGCTAATTTAAAATTCTCATACTTAAATGGTTCCCTGAGCTGGATATTCGGGTTAGATATTTGATACTGGAATTTAGCTGCATCAATGGTAGGGTCTTTGATAGAGAAAAAGTATTCTAATCCCTGCTGAATGATTACCTCATGCATGGGTCCTAATGCTTCAATTACACCTGGAGTCTTCATGAGGTTTCTATGTTTTCTCCATAACTATACTGGATCCCTAGGCTCAGCTCTTAGCCATAAATATAATCCTTTTTCTTGTCTTTGGAAAGCATTATAGGCTTTGAGCCATTTAATTTGATTAACCGCAAATGAAATAAATGCTTGTAATTGGATATCCCCAACAAAAGGGCCAGGGTTCAGCTCGGTCTCCTGTTCTAGTACAAGGTTATGTAAATAAAATTCACACAGTAGTCTCTGAACTTTTACCTCATAGTGCTTACAGTAGTTTATAAAATCATTGATGGTGTTAATTTGTATGGAAGCACCTGCTTTAACAACCTTTATTTTCAATTGCAAATATCTTTCATTAAAAACAAGGCATAATTCTTAGTAGGGGCTCTACATGCTAGGACATCATTGTATAAAGAACATAAGGTATCCATCTTCTTGATAACTACATCTAACCTACGAGTTATCTTCGCAACTTCCTCTTATTCCCTTCACCACCCTTCAAAGGCCCGACTTTCAGATAGATTGATGTTCCTAAGTTGCTACTGTAGCTCTTCATACTTTTCTCGAGGGACCGTTTGGTCTCTAAGCTTTTCTATTTCTTGCTGAGCTTGCTTTAAACCCTTTTGTAGGGTTATCGTTTTTGGATCTCTTTTCCATGTGGCGGTGGAGGCTAGGAGTTTTACATGAACTTTCGTATTGCGTTGTTTTGAATTCATAACCCTTATCACTCCCGAAAGTGGTGCCTCCATCTGAATTTCCTTATCACAGGTCAACTTTCATCCATTTCTATTTTTAACATGGATATTAGTCCATTGTTATTCCTTTTCAATTGGAACATCAGTCTGTTTCTCAGCATCATTTGGAACAGTAGCTTCGCTTTCGACAGGGTTTTGAACAACAGGATGGACTCTGCTCTTCCACCCCTTTTCCTTGAGGGGTTTTGCTGGAGTGGTCACATTTTTCCTCCCCGAAGTCCTTTTTACCCTTTGCCTTGCTTTTAGAATCCTAATCTACTGATGGAGCTGGACTATTATGTTCAGTAATCTCTGTTGTTCCTTTCACAATTACCTAATTTCAGAAATTTTCTTAGAAGGAGCAGCAGGCTGTTCACTACGGCCTAGACTGTGACTAGTTTCCTGATTTTCTTTCTAGGGTGTTTCTTCACTGTTATGCTCTGGTTGTTCCAGGAAAGAACCCTAACTGGTTCTATTATTTCTTGGGCGACCTCTTTTTCTACCCCTATTTCCTCCAGACTTTTTTCTCGTGTCTTCTGGTTAGGAACGGATTGTTCATGTTCAATATCTCCTGTCATCTTTTCATCATGAATAGGAAGATTCTCTTCTTCTGCCTCCTTTACATGTGATTCTTCTGGTGCATTTTTCTCCTAGGAATTTTCTTCAGCATGGAGGTCCGATGGACAGGAAGGTTGGCCATATTCACCAATATTGGCCAAAACTTTGGCCAATTCATCTTCTCCCAGTGGGTCCTGCAATGGGCTACCTTCCTGTTGTTCAATTTCTTCCTCTTGCTCGGATTGCTTGGCTTCTTCTTCTTTGTCTTCTTCTTCGTCTTCAGATTGCTCTTCTTCTTCCTCTTTTTCTTCTTCTTCTTCTTCAGATTTCTCTACCTCTTCTTCTTTTTCTTCTTCTTCTTCTTCAAATTGCTTTGCCTCTTCTTATTTTTCTTCTTCCTCCTCTTCAGATTGCTCTGCCTCTTCTTCTTTTTCTTCTTCCTCCTTTTCTTACATTTCTTTCTCATTGTATCCCTCTTCTGGCTGTAGGGGTTTCGCATCTTCTATTTCTACCGACTGGCTGGTGCTTTCTTGGGGCTTCTCCAGCCCCCCTTGTAGCCGTGCTAGCCAGACCAATTTCCTGTGTTTTTCTAGTCGCTCAGGTGTGCTGGTGGCCTGTTCACGCTTTGCCAATTTCCTGCATTTTTCTGGATTCTTGGGTGTATCGGTGATATGTTTCCGTTTTTCTAGACGTTTAGGTGTACTGGTGGAATGTTTACATTTTGGGGATGATGTGGTCAATCCCCCATTTATCATGGCAATTAGCTCTTCCTAGCTACTCTGCTGCTGGGTGAGGCTATGGCTGACTATTAACCGAATCAACCCATGATGACTAACAACTGACTCTACATGATGTGCCTTTTTTATGCTCTGTGCAACATCATGAAGTAATGAATTCAACAATGCAGGTAAATTTACAAAGCATTTTTGTTTTAGTACAACTAATAGTTTAAGATGTCATGGTTTTACCATGTCTTTTCTGCCCTCACAGATGATGTAGCTTTGAATGGTCTTCGCTAATTCCGCCCACGGCTCTCCTAGTGTTGCTGGAAGAACCCCCTTTCCTCTAATTGTCAAGCTCTAACCTTCGTCCTGGAAGATTTCTATAATCTTCTGCAATCTCTCCTTCTTTAACGTCCATACAGGCCTAGTGGCTGGCAATCCCGAGAATTCTGAGATTATGTCGTCGGTGACTGCTATGCGTCTCCCCCTCACTATGGAGTGATCTTATTGTAAGTTCTGCAAAATTCAATTGCCACAGTCTCCTTAGACTCTTGCAAGCGGTTGAGATAAGTCAGCCACCCTGCTCTTGCCAGGATTTCCTGGGCAGCAGCAAAGATTGTTAACACTTGCGGTTCTCTCCGAATCGATATTCCCCCATGGTTTCGTTGTAAACTCTCAATGGAGTGGCAGTTGTTCGCATTGTTGAAACACAAAGAGGCTGGCAGACACAAGACTCGTTCAAACTCTAATGCTACAGAGTATACAATGAAAATGCCCTTGATCATCAAGTCATGCAGAAAAAAATAAATAAAAAGAAATAGTATACCGTTGAGCCGTGTTATACCCCAGTACACAACTTCCCGAATAGTGAGCTAACACATAATCCAGGGAATGATGAGGTTAACCTCCCCCCTACAATGTGATAGGTTGTCGTAGCCGTCAAATAAAGGATCAGAACCTGCTCTGCAATAGAGTCCTTAAGGAATAGCATATGGCAATATGGCATGTTTACAAAAGCAACAAATTACTGAAATCGAGGTGTAGAGTTGCGTCGCTTAATACATAAGAGACTGCGGTGATATGATACAAGGTTGGGGATAAAACATTTGCTATAAATAGAGAGTCTCATGCAGTCATTGTCAATTGTTCTGTCATGATTGGTGATAATATATATTCATGCGTTGTATGGTTTTGGAAATAATATATAATTGATTACTAAGGCATAAGAAACAGAAGGGTGTTAATAACTTACCTATTCGTGTAAATAATGTTACTTCAATACCATTAACAATGCTTTGCTGCCGACAGGTGTCCATAACCTTGGTAGAGTTGTTTATTTCACCCATGGAACCATGGTCCTTTGTGTATTCTTAGGAAATATTGTGTAATGTCAAAATGTAGGCCATTATGCTGGCTTGGTGACCAGGTAGCCATAATGCCATTCATGAGGAAGGAACGAAAAGTGGGCACGTCAACTCGTGATGAGACCTCATATTCCAAGGGTTGTTTATTTGATATACCTTTTGGACCATATCCCTGGTGTTGTGGCCATAGTGGGAATGCCACTTCGCTTTCATCCTCATGATCATGGTAGGCTGGCTCTTAATGAGACCCCCTATCCTGCATTTGACAACTTATAAATCATGTTTGCTCTTTTTTTTCTTTCTTTTTCATAGAGTACTTTC
Source organism: Pinus taeda (assembly GCA_000404065.3). Taxonomy (NCBI): domain Eukaryota; kingdom Viridiplantae; phylum Streptophyta; class Pinopsida; order Pinales; family Pinaceae; genus Pinus; species Pinus taeda. The sequence continues at coordinate 285,681 of APFE030395228.1, forward strand.
CTTATTTATACACAAAGGGTGGTTCAACACTCCTTAAGAGTAGGAATGGTGGAAGAAGTCTTAACATCTCAATAGGAAGATATAAACCCTTTGCTCTTATTTCTGAATAATAATCAAAGAGGATTAAAAGGGACCAACATGATAGAGATAACCAATCATAGAAGAATTAGTAGAATAATGACAACAAAAGATGATAAATAAGCATGTCCTTCCTTCTGTCCTCTTACCAATTCAAGGAAATTTCTTATAAAGATAGCGATCTATGATTGATTGATTTCAGTATGTTGTGCTTTTGTATCCATTGCATAAGGTCATAGTTGTATTCTAAAAGACTTGAAAGAATAGGAACAATAAGCATCCTTAATTTAGAACAGCAAAAGGAACAAGATATTTCACAGGGAAAGAAAAAGCATGCAAGTGGTGTTCCTTTTGAGAAAAGGAACAACAAAAGACCACAAATTTTGTTCCTTTGGCAAAGGAACAACAGAAAATGCAAATGTCATTCCTTTGAAAAATGAACAATAGAACACACAGGTGTCAAAGGAACGACAGAAATCGAAAATGTTGTTCCTTTGGAAAAGGAACATCAAAACACACAGAAATGTCATTCCTTTGGAAAAGGAACAACAGAAATAAAAAACGTTGTTCCGTTGGAAAAGGAATAGCAAAACACACTAATTCCGTTCCTTTGGAAAAGGAACAATAGAAATCTAAAATGTTGTTCCTTTTGAAAAAGGAATAGCAAAAACACATAGATGTAGTTCCTTTGGAAAAGGAACAACAAATATCGAAAGTGTTGTTCCTTTGGAAAATGAACAACAAAACACACAAAAATGTCGTTCCTTTGGAAAAGGAACAACAGAAATAAAAAATGTTGTTCCTGTTGGAAATAATACTGAGAGGGGGGGGGGAATCAGTATTATCACATTAATAAAACTTTTTCATTTCCAAACTC
>APFE030395228.1:289828-324736 GCA_000404065.3 Pinus taeda
ATATCTTTCTTGCTCACCCATAAGAGCAAATTCAGTAGTCTCACTATCACTTTTATCTTTTCCAAAAGGAAGGATAGCTGGAACATCAGAGGATAGCAAATTCATACCTGAATGGTCATCTTCATTCTAAACTGATTCTGAATCTGAAGCGCTTCTTATACCTAATCCCCAATCGATTCTCCCACTGTCATAGTTCCTCTGAGATGTCTTCTTCTTCTTATGAGCTTTCTTCTTAAGCTTCTTTCCCATTGTTCCACGGATCTCCTTCAAGCGATCAAGCTTCTATCAAAGAAAGGACCTGCTCTGATACCAATTGTTGGAAATAATATTGAGAGGGGGGGTGAATCAGTATTATCACATTAATAAAACTTTTTCATTTCCAAACTCTGAATCATATATGCTACTTCCACAACTTCTTATGATTAAGTTAATTGATCTTCAATGAGTGCATTAGAACATTATCAACCATATTATCAGTTAACAGATGCAGTAACATAGAATAGATCATCACACATAAGGCACAAACATGAACACCATGATATAAGGTGGAAACCCAATGCGGGAGAAAACCACCTGCTGCAAGTCATCTCAATCTTCTTCTTAATAAGAAAATCCTTTTACAATATTTGTACTAGTGCAGTATTATACCAGTACGGGAGCTACAACCCCCTTTGGTCTTGTACTAGCCGATCCATTTACTAGTACGCAGGCTGCTACCTGCTACAATGCTCCAAAGATTCCCTTTTGCTTTTGTACTAGCTTAAGTACTAGTACGTAGGCGCCGGCCTACAATCTTCTCTCCTCCAAGTACCACGTTTCATCAATTTTCATACTGGATACACTGAAGCACAACACATAATCTGAAAAGGCCACGTTTCATCCAATTTTCATACTGGATCCATAAACATCAAATGATCATCAAGTACAAGTAAGTCACCCAGATAACCAGATCCACAATAATAGAAAACTAAACCCAGAGCGCCTTCTGCGGCGTCTCTTGCGGCGTCTCCTGCGGCGCCTCCTGCAGCGCCTCCTGCGGCGACTCCTGCGCCTCCTGTGGCGCCTCCTGCGGCGACTTCCTGCGGCGCCTCTTGCGGCGACTTCCTGCGGCGCCTCCTGCGGCGACTCCTACGGCGCCTTCTGCGGCGACTCCTGCGGCGCCTCCTGCGGCGACTTCCTGCGGCGCCTCCTGCGCTTCCGTAGCTGCAACGCTCGAGAGATCACCCTTCACAGATTCGCTTTCCACTTCACTTTCATATAGATCAAGCTTTTGAAACAATAACTCAATATATCAGATCTTAAGATATTCAACCCAAAAGCATGCCTAAGCCAAATGATCTCCTTTGCTTTATATAGGCAAGCTCTTCCTCAAATCATGGATCATGGGGCTCAATAATAATAATAAAATAAAACATTACCATGGGTGAAAACCATAACAAACCATTACCATCAACTCAATACTAGGGATCAACACGCCTGTCGAGATGCCATGGTCCAAAAACCATAGGTTCAAATTCCAAGGACTAACTACCATGGACCAAAGGTAAGTTTTCCCACATGAAATAAACCCATAGGTTCAAATTCCAAGGACTAACTACCATGGACCAAAGGTAAGTTTTCCCACATGAAATAAACTTTTCTCCATAGGTTCAAATTCCAAGGATTAACTACCATTGACCAAAGGTAAGTTTTCCACATGAAATAAACTTTTCTCTGCATAAAATTCAGTGAACTTTTCTCCACATGAAATAAACTTTTTAATTCTCATCATATTGAGAGCCATGCCATGGGTGTTGCCATCAAGTACAAAATCTGTAACATATAACCATACCAGAAACATAATTCCAACAATCTCCCCCTTTGGACTTGATGGCAAAGCTTACTTGTGAACTGTCATCTGATCCCTTTTTGCTGTTCGGTAACCCATGCACTCTGTCACATCAGATATTTGTAGATTCATCTGAATGTATACAAGTGAGATGATATTCTATGAGAGGGTTGCCATCAAGTACAACACATGCATCATAATGCCAACAGTTCCTTTGGAAAATGAACAACAAAATAAGCAATTGTCGTTCCTTTGAAAAAGGAACAATGGAAATCGAAAATGTTGTTCCTTTGGGAAAGGAACATCAAAACACACAAATGTTGTTCCTTTGGAAAAGGAACAACAGAAATAAAAAATGATGTTCCTTTGGAAAAGGAACAGCAAAAACACAAAAATGTTGTTCCTTTGGAAAAGGAACAACAAAAGAAGCAAATGTCATTCCTTTGAAAAAGGAACAACAGAAATTGAAAATGTTGTTCCTTTGGAAAAGGAACGACAAAAATTAAAAATGTTGTTCCTTTGGAAAAGGAACAATAGAACACAAAAAAAAGAACCAAATTACAGTAAAATGACGGCTGATCCAAAGGGGGTTGTTCTTTTGAAAAAGGAACAACCAGAATAAAATGCTATTCTTTTGTAAAAAAGGAACAACATAAATAGTAACAGCAAAACATTGATTCAAAAATATGTACAAAAATGATTCAAGAAAAGAAATTATGTACAAACTGTAAAAAGAAGTAAATTCCTTAATGAATTACAGGTGAGGAAGAGTTCTCTTCCTCCCCCAAAATCTCTATATCCAAGTCTCAGCGTAGCTGCTGGCAGAAGGACTCCCAAGTGAGTGGTTAGAGACGAACTCGGTGGCCATTTGCCTTGAAGGCATATCCAGAACCATCAATAGTGATTAGAGTAAGGGTACCATTGTCATGTACCTTCTGGATTTTGCATGGTCCCAACCAATGAGTCTAGAGTTTCCTGGGGAAGTCCTGAAACATGGAGTCATACAAAAGAGCCCAGTCTCCTTCATGGAAGACTTTATTTTTAATGAGAGCATCATGCCATTTAGCTTGCTGCTGCTGAATCAGAGCAATGTTTTGAAGTGTAAAGAGCCTAATTTCATCCAGCTCATTGATCTACTATAATCGATTAATTTGTGCCTCGGTTAGATCTAAGCCAACTTCATGTGTTGTTCGTAATGTTTGGATTTCAAATTCTATGGGAAAAATGGGTTGTTTTCCAAACACTAGTTGATAAGGTGAGTAACCAGTGGTACTTGTCCATGTTGTTCTGTGAGCCCACAGTGTTTTAGGTAGTCTGACAGCCCAATCACGTCTATGTGATGTAATGGTTTTCTTTAGGATTTCTTCTATTATTTTATTGTTGCTTTCTACCTGCCTATTTGCATGTGGGTGGTATGGAGTAGTGATTTTATGTTGGACATGATAGTTGTTGAGTGTTGCAGCTATTCTGTTCCCAACAAACTGTGGTCCACCATCTATAATTATCTCTCTTGGAAGGCCATAATGTACAAATAGATGGAATAGGAATTGTATGACAGAGTCCTCTGTAGCTCTTGGCAATGGCTCTGCTTCAACCTACTTGGTGACATATTCTGTTGCCACCAAAATATATGTTTTCTGGTTTGATGATGGGTTGATTGGTCCAATGAAGTCAAGAGCCCATCGCTCGAATGGTTCGATGACTAGCTATGGTTTCAGAGGCATCTCATCAGACTAACCATGACGTCCTTCTCTCTGGCAATTGTCAGAGGGTTGGACAAATTTCTTTGCATCTTTGAGAATCATGGGCCAATAATACCCTGTTTGTAGCACTTTATGTCCAGTTCTGTGATCGGTGAAATGTCAACCACATGGTCCGTCATGGCAAGCTTTCAAAATGTCAAAGATTTCATCCTCTTGAACACATCTCCTAATATCCATGTCTGCCCTTGAGTGGAACAAATAGCCCCCAATCTAAGAAAATCGAGTGCTCTGCTGAACAATCTGTTTCCACTCATTAGGGGTTAGATGCTTTGGTAGTTTACCTACTGCTAGGTAATTGGCAACATCAGCATTCTAGGGTGTTTGAACAGCCATAGCAAACAGATGCTTGTCCAGAAATTGATCTTCAATTGTTGTTCCATCAATTGGCTTTGGCATTCTTGAGAGAAAATTGGCTACATGATTTTCTTTTCCAGGTCGATCCTTGATTGTAATATCAAATTCTTGCAATAAATTTAGCCATCTAGTTATTCTTCCATTTGTGATAGGATTTTTTGCTAAATATTTTATGGCAGAATGATCTGTGTACAAGATAACAAGATATCTAGTAATGTAATGTCTGAACTTATTGACATCATGTATTACAGCTAGAAATTCTTTTTCAGTAACAGTGTAGTTTCATTCAGCAGGGGATAAATTTTTGCTAATGTAATAAATTGCATATGGTTTTCTATCCTGTTCCTGCCCAAGGACTACTCCAATGGCTGTATCTGAGGCATCATATGATATCTGGAATGGAAAATCCCAATTTGGTCCCCGAATGACTGGGGCTATGGATACGAGCTTCTTCAGATCCTTGAAAGCACGTTCACATTTTTCTGTCCAAAGAAAATCGACGTTACTAGTTAGTGCATACAAGGGTGCAGCAATATGTGAATAATGTTCTATAAACCTCCTGTAATAACCAGAAAATCCAAGAAAATTGCATACCTCCGTTTGAGTGGTAGGAGTGGGGATAAGTAAAATTATTTGGACTTTGGCTAGGTCTACCTAAATGCCAGCTACTGAAATATAGTGTCCTAGGATAAGTCCTTCCGTCATCATCGTATAACATTTTTCATGGCTTAACCAAAGCCTGGTAGCGATGCAGCGTTGTAGGACTTTTTCTAGTGTATCTAATGCTAGATCGAAATCATCTCCATATGGTGTAAAGTCATCCATATATACTTCAAGTCTTTCATTTATTAAGTCTACAAAAATGCCAAGGATAGCCCTTTGAAATGTTGCAGGAGCATTGCATAAGCCAAAAGGTAAAACTCAGTAGGAAAATGTTCCCCAAGGATAAGTAAAGGTAGTTTTGTCTTGGTCTTCAAGGGCAATCTAAATCTGATTGTAAGAGTTGAAGCCATCCAGGAAAGAAAAGAAATTTTTTCCTGCCAAAGTGTCTAATACTTGGTCGATGAATGGGAGAGGGAAGTGGTATTTTTGTGTTGCTTTATTTAGTTCTCTGTAGTCCACACAAATTCTCCATTTCCCATTCTTTTTTGGTACCACCATAAGCAGAGAGACCCATTTACTATCAGAGATAGGGTAGATAAAATTGGCATCTAAAAGTTTTTGAAGTTCAGCTTTTACCACATCTTTTAGATGAGGATTTAGTCTCCTCTGATGCTGTCGAATAGGTCTTGCATCTTTTTCTATGTAAATGTGGTGTGTACATAACTAGGGGTCAATTCCTTTCATGTCAGGGTAGTCCCATGCAAATGCTTCTTTATATTTCCTTAACACATGGATGAGCTTCATTTCTTGTTCGGATGTGAGGTTGGCATTAATGTTTAAGGTTTTTCTTGGTTCAATTTCCACAATTTTACTATTTGCAATAGAAGTGACAGGTATTGTATGATCATGTGTATCTTTCAGAGGATCTTCTTCTAATTCATTATCAAATGATACTTTTATCATATGACATTGTGTGTGGGATGTGAGTTCAGTTTGACTAATGAAATTATTAATGGCATCGTCTTCTATTTGGTATTTGAAATCAAGTGCCTCTTGTATAGTTAATGAAGATCTAATGTTATCAGTAAGGTATGATACAGGGTGCCTATTAGTTTTGACTATTGTGACACTTGGCTGCGCTAGAGGATATAGAACTAAGTTCTTGATATCTGTTCCCCTGGTTATGATCATATTTCCTTGCCGACAACCAATATAGGCATCAGCAGTGGTGAGCCAGGGTCTACCTAAAATCAATGGATGTCCATCAAGTTGGGTTTTGGGATTTATTATCAAAAAATTGGTTGGATATTCCCAAGAGTCAATAGAGACCATGACATCATGTAGTGTGCCCTGGCCTAACCACAGATCGGTCAGCTAATTCTAGCAAGGTAGAGGTGGGTTCTACAGATGTAATGCCTAGCTTTTGGCAAGTAGTGGTTGTTAAGATATTGATTGCAACTCCTAGATCAACTAAGGCATTCGACAGGGTCTGACCATAAATTTGGATAGTTACTATTGGGTTTCCTAGGTCTTCATATTTAATGGGTGTTTCTTTTCCTAATAATAAGTCAGATAGAGTGCCGACTACTTGGACACTTGGATTATTTGTTATATTCCTCCTTGGTTTCTTTATACACAATTTTTTGATAGTTTTTGCGTATATCGGGATGTCTTGAATGGCTTGGAGGAATGGAATTTTTATATACAAATTTGTAATTCTCCCAGAATGTCAAAATCAGGATATTGTATAGGTTGAGGTATGACTAATCATTATGGGAATGGGGGAGAGGATGTGGTTGCTTGATTATGAGCTTGTTGTTTATTCACATCCTCTTCTTGTGACAAATGTTCTCTGGGTAACTCATCTTCAACCTAAACTATCTTATCTCCCTCGGCTTCAATAATATGCCCAGATCTGAACTGGATATCATTACACTCCCTCAGATCGGCTCCTACTTCTGGTGTTTCTATGATTTAGAGAGATTGGACCGGTCTGTTATTTGGATTGGGGTTGGGTTGGGCTAGGAGTTGTGGTCTCAGATTAGACTGGGGATTTTGTTGTAAGGTTGGCAGTGTAGGCTAAGGGAGAGGAATGGTTCCTACTGGTTGATTCATTGGTCTCTGCCAATTTGTCTACCAAGCTGAACTTTGTGAAGTAGGGGGAGTCCATTGTGGTGGGTATGGGTTGCTTTGCCAATATGGTGGGGTGTAAGGAAGATTCGGCCAACCAGATTGGCTTGCCTGATTCAGCCATGGGTTTGAGGAAGGAAATGATTGTGGTGACCAGTTTGGAAATGGGGGTTGGAATTCACTTTGACACATATTATACTATTGATCATTATACTGCGGAGGCTGAAAAGAAGAATTTGGGTCTAGAAACATACCAGATTGTCATGGTTGCCACAGATGGCACTAGTTGACCAAATACACCAATTCTGGCTCTTCTTCTTCTTCCTTATATACTACTTTCAATCCAAGAAGTGAGGGAAAACTCTCTGTAAGGTGATCTTTTGTGCAGATGGCGCATGTTTGGACAACATCGAGTGGACACTCCTTATGGTTATGCTTCTTCCTACATCTGGGATAGAAGATTGCCAAATTTTGTTTTGCCTCCATCTGCTTCTGCTTGGCCTGCATAATATCAAGTCATGTAGTTAGTGTCCCTGGTATATTACTTTTGAAATTTTCCAATGAATTTCCAACTTCTACACGCGTTACTCCTTTTGTTGAGATTTTATTATCTCTTACAAACCAATCATGTTCTACCGGTTTTACTCTTGTGCTGTCTCTCGAGCTCTTGATACATAAACCAATAATGTCAGCAAAACTTTCTTGATAAATATCTCATTTTCCCATAATGTTTAATGTTTCGTTCCATTATTCTTTCATGCCCCTTATTAATGTTGTTTTCAACACATTATGAGGTAAAGGCAGTGATGCATAAGGAGATCTTTGCAGATTATACTAGAAACATTCCACCTACTCTAATGTTTCGTTTGGTCTAGCTATCATCTGGAATATTTCTTCCTTCAGTTCTCTAGACCTGCAATAGTCCTGATATTTTTTTAGAAAAGATTCTTTCATTTGTTCCTAGTTATTTATAACCCCGCCACCTAATCCCATAAACCATCTGAAAGCAACCCCTTCTAGTGTAGATGGAAATAGTTTCAGTTTCTGGGGATCGGTGGTGTAATCATATCCCCTACACAGTAGATCAAATTCAAATAAAAATGCATCCAGGTCTTCTGATGTAAGACTGTGGAATGTAGGGATATGTTGAAGAGGGATTGCTTTCATAGGCGCATTTGCTGTAGAATCCACTATGGGGTATTGTAATGTAGAGGTTTGAGTGTTTGGCTGGTTTTGAGCCATTGGGTTGAATATATGCCAATAACCTTCTGGGATATCTAGGAGGGTATTCCTAGGTTGAGAGGGAATGGCTTTAACAGGACTAGTTGTAATAACACTTCCTCTATCTGGGATAATGAGAGTGCCTAATGTCTGAGGAGATTGAGTTTCTTCAAAGATGGTTTTTGCAACACTTCCCTTGTCTGGGCTATTCAATGGCTGAGTTGTCTCAAGAGGAGATCTCGGTTCCTCGATTTCCCCTGTCTCTCATCCTCCTTCACAAAGATTAATGAGATTCCCTTCCTACAATAGTTCTGGAGTAGAATTTTCAATTTCTTGAAAGTCCTGCTCTTTAGTTTGACTATGCACCTCAGCGAAGGCTATAGATGGTGATCCTATGGCCTGAAGGGAACTAGAAGGCTGTTTAGAAATGACTTTCTTGGGTCCTACTGAGGGCTAAGATTCTGCTTTCTTATAGATTTCATCTATGAAGGTTGGTCAGCCAAAGGTCATCGGCCCCTTAGCTTTTTCCAGCTTGGGTATAGGTTTGGAATTTTTTTTTCTGTCTTTTTCTTCTTAGTCATGCACTCAAGTTAACTACTAAATTCTACTCAAATAAAATAGCGATAAATCTGTAGGAAAGTGGGTAGAGGAGCAAGGCTTTTACATGCTCCACACATAGGTTCTTACCTTCCGTCTTCAAAACCCAATTCTTCCCTAGCAGGTTCGTACACTACTCTAAAAAAAATAACAAATGGCTACACTCTTTCCCCGGAAATGGCACCAAAATGTGGAGCTATAAAAAGGGTCTCTTTCACCTCTAATTACCTCACATTAATATGTCAATTCGGGAATGATTTGTTATTTCAAAGACTGTCTCAGTCTGAGGCTATCATTTTGCAGAGTAATGCTAGTAGCATAGTGTTTGAAAATATAGGAGTAACGGATGCTTTTTTACAACTTAACTACTTCAAAAGATTAAATCACACATTCATAAAACTAAGTAGTTTATCAGTCAAGGGTTCGGTAACAATAACCCATCCCTTTGGAAATTGATGGAAAAGGAAATCAGAGAACAAATCATGGATCTGGGAGCCGAACAGTAGATGTCAATGCTCACTACAGTCTGAGATCGTTCTTCACACTAATAAAAAGAAATGGAACGGCAGATAAGAAATGGAACAGCAATTAAGAAATCGAACAACAAGGAACAACAAACCTGAAATGGAACAACAAACCTAAAATGGAACAGCAAATCGGAAATAGAACAACAGTTAAGAAATGTAACAACAACTAAGTCTAACAAGCCATAACATCTTAGTCTATCAAATCAAATGCATTAATCATAATCTACAGAAATCAAACGGAAATCCTTCGTTCTTTAAGGGCAGATTGAATAATACACACAAATGGAACAACACTAATTATTGAGAAATTATGGAACAATGCTTTGAAACCATGCATACACACAACACACTTAAATAGTAGTCTGATCCAGTTATCACCTCATAGAAAGAATACGACTGCATTTCAAGATAGAACATCATTATTCATAAATCCAACAATCGCAAAGATCATAACTTCCAAGATGAATTTCGTAATGTTAATGAACAAGTGCACAGTACAATGGCTCTGTAATGGAACAACAACAGTATTCTGTAAAGACTAGTAGTATTATATCAACACCTAAAAGAGCATTAATATGATGCAGAGTCAATACAATAGTTTTGTCTTCAGAAACCTTAAAACATAACAGAGCATGTGATGTAAACTTATGAAACACACCATATTACCAAATCATGTCGATAAGCAAACCGTGCAAAAACCAAGCGTAATGGTACAAGAGAAAGTGTCCTCCAGGGTCAGGCCCTTAGCCTCCAGTGATACATCGCTTGAAGTTATTCCATACTCAAAGATGAAATAGTAACCAAGTTTGTATTAATGCATCAAGTAAAATTACAGTAGAGCGGTTCTTAGTGAGACACGATGATCAAAGTTTTGATCTTAAAATAAATTACATAAAAGCATTACAACATCTAACCCCCTCCCCTGAGCTAACAGTGTTGCCCCTTTTATAAGGGTGACGATGGAGATATCTAAGTGAGGAAATAGATAAAACAGTGATCCCTCAGGATCAAGGATCCTAAGGGATTCGATGAATCATTAGTCTTCAGTCACTTCTTTCCTTTCCTGCGCCGAGCTGATATCTCCACTTCCTTTCCCGAGCTGATTCGCTTTGATCTTGTTTGCATACAGTCTCCCGTTGAAGGGACAGCGGTTAACTCGTCCTTGTCTTTTCCTTTGGAACGACAACTTCTCATTTTTTCTCCTTCTTGCACAAGGAAATGACAATTGTTAGCATTTTCATCTTGCATATTAATCTCACATGTTTTACTACAATTCTTTATCGTTTTCCAAGTTCATGATGCAAAAAGGCTTGTAAGTTCTAATGAAAAGACACTGAAATAATCATCAAAAACATACTTTCTTTAGTACTCCACAATGGTTGATCTTGAAACAAAAGCCAAAATGTATGGAGCTCCAACCACTAACACTCAGGACATTACCTCGAGTTCAACCCCACAATTGCATAACAATCTTCATATCGAAAGGCTTGTTGCTGATCTTGTAATTTGCCCCCCAAAAGGGGCACTTTGTCGCACAACACATAATACATCTACACGTGCTGCCCAGAACTACAATATTGTAGAAGACTTGGTGCAAGCACTATCAGCTATTTCTGCACTCAAAGTATTGCAAATTTGTCCAACACAACGGAAATCTTTTCTTTTGGCAATTGGTGTGGTTGAGCCTTAGGATTCCATGCTAGCAATATTCGACATGGAGAAATTTAAACCTTGCCTACCCCACCAACTTTCATTTCAGGTGTATATTTTTTTGAAAGGCTGAGGTGTGCATAGAACAGTCATTGACGAAGGTGCTTCGAACTGCATCATGTCTACTTCATGTTGGATCACCTTGGGTTTTCCAACCCTCTCTCTATTGCTGAATTCCCTTAAAACATTTGATGGCCATAAATTAATTCGAAAAAGGTTACCTTGTCAACTACCTCGTCACACTAAGTGGGAAAATGGTAATGGTGGGCATTGAAGCCATAGATCACAAACCAACTATAATCTACTTTTGGGCTACAATTGGACTTATGACATGACTACCATCATGTCTTCGGTCCTCTACATCATCCTATTTCCATTGGATGAGAGAATTGTCACAGTGAACTAGTTTTTCTTCTGCACCCTAGATTACTCCCCATTGCCTAGTGACAATGTACCTTTAATGGGTGGTATACGTAACTCTTACGTTAGTTTTGGTACCAATATTTTTGAGGGTTTTTCCCTAATGGGGTTCTTTCCTCTTTTTCTGCCCGAGGTTCCACATACGGTTTCTATGGTCTCCACCATTCCTCATGAAAAAACCGATCCCTAGATCCTCCTGGCCCCTTGAGACATGGACACTTATAGAGAACAAATGCTGCTGTCACCAATAGAATTAGCTTATGAATCCATTCAATCTACAATAGATTCTCCTGTCACTTTGGTCATGACCAATGCTACCATCAGATCTCCCACAATGGCTCCCTCTAATGATCTCCTCACTCAAGTCCTACCTTCGGATGAAGCTATTCGAGAGATCATCTATTTAGAGGAGTGACCTTAGGAAAACCCTCACTATCGTGTTTCAATATTTGATTCAGATGCGACCCCTATAAAAATCCTATCCTTTGAACCACCTGAGGTTGTCCCCTTGATTTATACAACTGTCCAAACTATGGATTCAAAGGGTAAGTTGGGCAATCTTTCAAAGACTATGCCCATCACTATCTTAGTCAAAAAAGGTATCGTGGAAAGAATTTAGATTGGAGCTAACTGCAATCTTGAGGAAATTTCAAGCTTCACCTACCCTTTTAAGGACTTTGTGATGTTTTCCTTGTAGTCATATAAGGAAATGCATGGCATAGACCCTTCTATTTTCAAGCATGAGATCAAGAAGTATCGAACATTCTTTTGATGGTATTTTTCTTGCTCATTAATTTGAAAAAACCTCGAGTCTACTTATTTGGGCTCATTAAACTACCACAAAGAAGACAAATGATTCTTTTTACGGTTTTTTCTTACTCATTAATCCAAAAAAACTCGAATCTACTTATTTGGGCTCGTTAAACTACCACAAGGATGATATAAGTGTTTTCTTTACTGGGATTTTTTTCCTTGCTCTTGAACTGAAAAATCCCTGAGTTACTGTCTTCGGGCTCGTAAAACTCCTACAAAGACGATATAAGTGCTTTCTTTTTTGGGATAGTTTCTCACTCTTGGACTGAAAAATCCCCAAATTATCTCCTTCAGACTCGTAAAATGTTTACGAATTAGACATGAGAAGTTATTTTATATTTTTCCCCTCTCACTATACATAAAAGGACATATCAAGTTTTCTTCATTTGACTCGTTAAAAATTTATGAAGATCTATTGAGTTTTTCTTTGTGTGACTCATTAAAATTTCACAAAGAATATCGAGTTTACTTCATCCCTCATAGTCATAACAAAATGAGGCAAATGTCTATTGAGCATAGGTTTATCACTTTATCAGGACTCAGTAGAACAACTTACAGAAAAGGAACAGTGTCAGGTATAAGATTAAACCTTTATCACACCCGATTATCAACTATGATAAAGGGACCCCCTGGAGTTGCTCTTTAACATCTTTTCAGACTCTCTGAATATGAAAATACCACTGAGTTTATCCATCTGGACTCTTTAAATTTAATCAGATGGGGAAAAATTGGATAATACAGTGGCTCTATGCATATATTCAGAAATATTTTTTGGTAGAAGTCATTCCCTTGAACATGGGACTCCCTCAACAAACCTCATTTTTTGTTATCCTTTCACATAAACCTTACCATCCTATGAGTTTAGCCTATATACTCTGATGTTCCTGAATCCCTGTATCCTAACACTCTCTGGTGTTCATGAGTCTAAATCTTCCTGGTAAACCTTTGTTTCATGCCTTTTATTATTCAAGGGATTCCTTTATCCTCTACTTCCTGTATCAACCATCAGTCATATTGTTGGCTTTGCTCGGATAGCTGCAAGGTCGGCACCTCACTGAGCGACGGCACGCTGAATCTCCTGTACTCGTTGTTCCGAGACCGTAGTGTCGGAACTTCTCGCCTACATCTGTTCCTGTGTCCCTTGCATCTATGCGAGCTTGCCTTCAATTGTTGTTGTGATTACGAAGGCCTCGTCGATCAAACGCTGAAAACACGCCTTCAAAATTGGTTCTTTGTATCATGCTACATCTACTTCCTCTTTAAGTGCATTGGCTTGTTGCATTCTTGCGAGCCTCTAAGTGAGGGACACCATCTATGTGGTCCCTTTGATGTTTTCATACTGCTCTTGTAGCTCACACGCCTCTATTTCTAATCATTGCATGTTTGGGTGCTCCTACAAATTTGTGAGGACCTCGAATGATTCTTCCAACATTTTGGTGTAGTCCCTTACTACACTGCTGATCTCTTCCAGCCCTGATGTAATGGTGCTAGTGTGCTGTTCTCTTACCTCTGGAGGATTTGAAGGTTGCACCTTCAACCACAACTCTGTGATCTGAAGGTTCAGCTCCAGTTGAACCTTAGCCATTTCTTCTCGCACCTTGTGCACCCTTGCTACTAATCTTTGCATGCGCGCCTATGTTGGTGCTTCTACTGGGATGGCCAGCTTAGGGACCATCTGGAGGGATTCTTCCAGTACCTATACCATCTGCCTATTCTGAGACACGTCCTCATCGTGTTGTAATATCAACTGCTCCATGTTGATCTTTTGCTCACTCAGCACCTGCAATGTGCAGCTTTCCCTAGCTCACAGTTTTGCAGTAATCCCATCGTATAGAGCATAGAGTGTCTCCCATGGGAGTGCAACCATTTTTATTCCTATCCCCTTCAGTGTACTAACCATAGGCTATTCGGCCTCATTTTCTGTAGTCAGTGCCCCTTCCAACAGCACTATTATGTTGGTTGTATGAGTGCGCAACATTTCCTCGGCTACGGTTGTTCCTACTGTGAGGCTACTCAAGAGGGTACCAGCCTGAGGAGTGTGCACCTACAGCTACTAAATTTGTGCTCAGAGGCCCCCCAAAGCAATCTAATTCTCCTCTGCAAAGTTCTGGAGGGCCTATGTGGTGACGTCGTGCATTGTCTCGCCTATATCACGCAGATCACCCTCGGTAAGGGTGATCAACAGCTTAAATTCTTTCACCTTCTTGCATTACCCCATCTGCTCGCTTAGGCATTGGCACTTTAATATTTTCAATGTTGTCTGAGGGTCTGTGCCACCCTCTTCTACCTTTGTTTCCATTTCCTCCTCCTGCTCAGGTGAAGGTGACTTCTGGCCCTCACGCTCCTTCTCTACTACCTCCTGTGTTGTTACTGTGCCCTTCTTTTGTTCTGCTACTACTTGTGCAGCGTCCATACCTCCCATGTTTTTACTGCTGCTCTTTCTTTCCATCTCTTTTCTGCCAACTGCGCCATGCATAGTTTTGCCTCCTCCTTTTTCTACGCAGCAGACTTTTCCAGCACAAATATGTCTGGAGCACACCACTCCCGTGGCCACGTCTCCAGTACATCGATGATCAGGTCATCAGTGGCCATATAAGATAGTTCTTTCCACTTCTTTGTAGGGTCCTTTCATGCCCTGAGGTAGATGTGATGAAATTCCTCTTTAAATTCTGCAAAACTTTGCAGCTTGTTGTAGACAGTGGGTGATAACCGCAGCTTGTGGTTAATCCCCATTTTGATGTTCATATCCATGAACATTGAAAATATTTTTCTATCACGGATCTAGTTTGCCTCCTTAGTGGCCCATAATGAAGTGTACTTTGTAGCCTCTAGAAGATCCCTTGCAATTGTGGGGTACTGGCTATCCTGCGGCAATTCCCCAGCCACCAGCACTATGGACAGTAGAAGCAATGCATAGTGGAAAGTTTTTCCTTGTTCCTGTGCCTCGCAACAATTCTCCAGGAACTCCTTGCACAATAATTTAGACTAGTTAAACTAGACCCCTTCTACACACTATTCAATAAGTTCCACCACTGGCATGGGTACCTCGTCCGCGCAGCACTTCAACATGACCTTATCTGATGGTATTTGAGTCACCACTCTAATTGCTTTGTTGTTGATATTCGAGATCGCATAGCTTTTCTTTTCCAGCTTGTATTTTTTTCATGGCCTCCACGATGGCCAAATCATTGCTCTTCCCCTTAGAAATGTTTGCAGTGTCCTCTCCTTTACACAAGAGTCGGGTAATTCAAGGGATTAGGTGGTCCATGATGGGGATGGGCTCCTCCAGCCACAAACACCCATCATGCACCAAGAAGAGCAGCTACTTGATGATGAAGATAGTCACTGAAGCACGATCGTAATGTGGCACCCAGGGCAGGTTGAACAACCTTGCCTTTTCAACTCTGCATAACCATTTGCATGACTTCAATTCTACAACTCTCGTTGTGATGTTCTGCTTTGGCTTCATGAGCTGCGCAGTCTGCAAGTGAGGGAATTTCTCATGGTCGGTGAGATCTCAATATTTTAACTTCAAACTTGGCACCCATCCCAGGTGCATGCCTTCAAAAATGCTATCGTCTGGGAGGAGAGCAGTCTACAGAGAGCTCTTGCTCTCATTGAGGTCCTTTGGCACCTTTGCCTTCCCTTTCTACGGGGATCCATACACGAGCACCTTTTTTGGATGGTGCGCAGCCGAGGTTTCTTCCTCCATAAGTTCATCCTTGTCTTCTTCACTTATGAGATCCTCAAGGTCTTCTTCCTCCTCATCGATTTCCCGGTTAGCTTCTTTCCCTTTTTCCTCCATTTTTAATTTGGTTCACAGTGTCTTCCGAAGGGACACACGCACTAGAATTGTTGGATGTTTGTATTTCTTCGGTATCGACGTTCGCGGTGATTGAGGGATTTCCTCCATAATCGAAGCATTCTCAGGGGCATCTTCTATGGTCATAGCCTACACAAATTCTTTGACAGTCATCTCTATGATTTCCCTAGCTTCTTTAGATGCTGCCATCTTGTTCATCCATAAGTATCTTAACCATTCACTCAGGCGCTCAATGAATGCTCTTGATAGGACAAACAAATCTTGGTTCAAAATTCTCAGGGTGCTCGATAGCTCAATTCACAAATGACCAAGTGTTGTTTGTTGGGCATCCCTTTGTATTTTATAGCATATTTTGAATTTGAAATCGACTGTTTCCCCCTAATTTGGTACATTAATACTCCCTTGGTGGCATATTTTCCCAAATATTTCCTATAAAGGTCATCTTAAATGCCTGCCACCCACTCAATTTGGTCTCAAGTCAAGCATCACATCATGAATAGTGACTGCAACGATCACTTTTTAGCCAACCCGCATAGCAGTGCAACCCCTCTTGCATGCTCATGAACCTTGTGACAATTTTCTTTTGTGTGCACCCCCGACATCGCACAGCTCTTAGGCAGAGTAGTTTATCATCCTGCACCTCCTTTCAATTTCCAGGAGCACTAAGCCTATACTTCGCACAGCTAGTCAGGTGGTCATGCCACCTATATAGGGTTTGAGCCAGTCATTTGTCACTTTTCCTGGAGAAAATCCACCTTTTATTTTCACTGTCTGTGTCATGTACTTTACCATCGACATCGCAACATCATGGATGATCCCTTTAGTAATATGCGGCCCAATCCAAGGCATCAGGCTAATCAAATCTTAGCAGTGTTCCCCAAATTCATCAATGTAATTGTGCGCACCATGTTTTATCATCCGGGTTTTCTTATTGAGAAAACCCATTCTTTATTTCTTCCTCAAGCTTCTTGAGTTCCGCTTCCACCAGAGTGCTTTTCTCCCTTAACCATACCCTTTGTTTCATGATTTCTTGGAGCCTAAAATCACCTTGTTGTATTTCGTCCTTAGGTCCCAAGTGTTCTTCTTCATTCAATTGTACCATTCCTTCTTCCAAGGCTTCACGGAATGTCATGTCCACCAGTACTCCTATGTGCGGACTAGGCATATTGTACTCGATTGGGACTATAGTGTTTGCTCCATAGGCCAACCTAGAAGGCGTCTTCCCTATTAATTTCTTGCATGTTGTCCTATAAGCCCATATAACTGCTGGTATGTGCAGGTCCCAATCACTCTGTTGTAGATTATATACCCTTTTCAGTGTTTCGTACACTTCATTAAAGGCTTCTACATGGGTAGCCTTCTACGCACTCATTCCTTCCACACTTCGTCGTCCCAACTAGAGGGACCATTCACCCAATTTCCTTGCCAAAACCTGCTTATCGACTATGTTCCAAAATGCAAAGTCTATCTGCATCTGCATAGGTTATTTAACATATGTCTGTACCCATGTGGATAGATGTGCCCGTAGATCATTCCATCTGTCATCCTTTCCCTTTAGACACATCCGAGGTTTCCCAAAACTTATGTGCATCATTTTCCTGCATTCGCGCTAGTCCTCAAAGCTTTCTTGGTGTGTACCCCACCACCTCGTGGGCATAGCACGTAGTACCCATTTCAAAGCCTCGAAACATTGTTATTTTGGCACCTCTCTTTCAAATATGTTTAGGAAGACATCTACCTCGCTTAACCCATCATATGTAGGTAGACCCCTTACTTTTGTTGATATGTAGCGCAATGATCTTGTCATCATGTTGTAGTTGAACATGGTTACCTCATGTAACCGGTTCTGCCATCGCTCTATCTATTCATCTGAATCTGAAAAACAGGAGCTTTCACGCTCCCATGAGATTCATCCATCCGCTTCTTTAGATTTATCACCCCGTTCATGTTACTGGCCCAATCTATTCCTAATAGCATAGGGTAGGGATTATTGTCATCAAAAATCTCTATCACTTCAAAATTTGCCAACACGCTTGCTCCTTCAATATCCATGGTGATTCCCTGTAATCTTCCCATAGGTAGGATCTTTTGTTGGTTCTCCATTTGTCGTTGGATAGGAAACCATTGTAGTGTAGGCCTTCCCATGTGCTCCCATGTCTGCTTCGACAGAACATTTGCATCCAATCCTAAATCCAGAATCACTTGGTCCATCTCACATTCTCCAATTTGTGTGGTCAATCTCATTTCTCTTCCCGTCCTTGTCGCATGCTTTCCAATCTTCCGAACTACGTAGGGTTCTCCTAGTGTAGTCACAACACATCTATTTATGAGTTCTCACAATCCCTTTACAGCCTTTCTGTCATGCAGTAGCTTCATGCATGTTTCTAGGAATGTGTGAGCATTGATGGGTCCATTTCTGGCTTCAGTCTATCCTTGCTTCCTGAAGTGGAGGCATCAGCAAAGCTCTTCCTAGCTTCCATGAAGGTTTCCTTAGTGTGCTCCAAATCAAAGTATGGTTGTTTCATTGGAGCCTTGTGAACCCAAGTAATATCTTTAGGCTACATGCCTTTATCATCCCCTGTCATAATTCCACTTCGGAGAAAAATGTTAATGTTAGGGTCTTCCTCGCGTGGCTCAGACCTAATCATTTGTAGGTTCTGAGTTGAGGGAGGTTGGTGCGCTCCCTTGTTTTGCAATCTCACTATCAGTGTGGGACAATCCTCCATCTCATGATCAAACAATGTACAATACAAGAATGATGAGCACATCAGATTCGTACAATCATGGGCATAATGTCCTGCCCCCCCCAACCCCCCCCCCCCCACAATTGTAACATATCAGTTTTCTGTGACCTCTTCCAGGTCCTCCTCCACCTTAACCTCATCCATGCCCATGAAATATGATTTTCACCACTCCTGCATTCCAGTCAAGGGGCCACGTTTTGGCCTGAACTCTGTAGGTGGGATTCCTATCCATCATCAGCTCATAACTTCTATAGGTGCAATCATCGTGTCCTACTGATCTATAGAAATTACAGAACAACTGTTGTGAATTCTATGTGTACTTCTACAACAAATGGCAGTTGTCCGTAGCATGTTTTCCTCCTATTTGACAAATCTCACACCAGAAAGCAGGTGCCATGCTAGGTCCTACTTGTGTCTTTGGTCTCAATGTCATTGGTCCTCCTCTCACATGGTAATTCATGAACTGTGGGCAATGGTCCTTGTCATGACCTTGACCCTTACATTTAACACATCATACCTCTTCGCGCACCTCTAGGTGAGCTATCTTGTCTTATTTCAGACTCTGTAGCTCAAGGCACAAGTTTTTCAACTGTGCATGGATCTACTGAACTCCCAATTTAGGATCATGTATCGGGGCCTCATGTAGCCTCATCACATTCTCCAAAGCCTCTACCTAGTTTGTTAACTTTTGTTGTGATAGCATGTTCCTCACATGTGGTGTTAGTGATGCTACAAACCATTCATAGTGTTGTCCATCCGTCAACATCATGTTAGCTTTGTGAATCATGTAGTTTAGTCTCTGATCTAATTCCTAGGGGGTCTCGTCTCGTGGCATCGTGGTCTCCTTGAACCCAATGATTGACTGTGCCTTTGACTTTGGCTTGCTAAATTCTCCATTCAGCGTAGTTTCGATGTCTGTGATCCCCACATTTGGATTATCATTAGAATCCTTAATATACCAGGTCAGCGCACAATCCTACAGAGCACTAACCAACATCACTTTCTTTATATTGTCATCGGTAAATCCCTGTGCTTCCCATACAAATTTTATCACAAACCAAAACTGGTTTGGATCTTCATTTCCTACTCCCTTGAACATTGACAACTTTGTTGCGCTCGCCATATTGCCTTGCGGTGGTGGTGGAGGTGGTACGGGCGAAGATGGGGTTAAAGGAAATGAAGCTGGTGGTGGTGTGGATGGGGGTGGTATGCGTAGAATCCTCTACCTTATCAAATTGGTCACACTTCTTGGTGAGATCTTCGCGAGCTCTTCCTTGTCCCCTCAGAAAGGGGAAATCAAGGGGCTAGTTTCTAGTTCTGCACTACCTTCGTTTTTGTAAATTCTCCCATGTTGCGTAGCCCCAAACATCAATGTATTTGCATAATCCACTTTTCACATAGTAGCATTTTAATCCAAGTGTTTAGATACTTTACGTACTTACCTCGCGGTCCTTTGAGGAAGCATCACTCTACCTCGCTATAGCTGATTTAAGTATCTACCATGAACTTACTAATGAATTGTCCTATAATTCAATCGAGCCAGTGATCAATGGCACGCACAATCTTATCCTCCGATGCTTCCAATCTGTGCACCAACTCTAGGGTCCACACAATAGGACTATCAAGCTTGCACCTTCCTTGGTTATCTTCCAACTTTACGATCCACTCGTATATCCTAGTAGGTAAAGGTGCGAAGACAATTTCATGGATCTCTATGTACAAGTAGTAATCTAATCGCTCTTCTTTTGATAGTCACAAATTCCTGTTCTCCTACGCCACGAACTCATGAATTCTCCTATCCAACCAACCTTCAATTTCTTTCGTAGGTTGATTCCAATGATACAACATCAGACATCTCTATGCAAATTCCAGTCCTAACAACTGAACCATTTGTTGGCTTGTTGGGGTTTGAACTAGGTTCAGAGTTAATTAGGCAAACAAATCCCTATACTACTGGCCCTTTTAGCAACAGTCTATGAAGGCGAACTGAGGTCTCACCCAAAGTAGTATGGGGGGATGCTGGAACCAGGTTTCGACACTGTTGAGATGTATGAGGGGTTGATTTATTCCAACTATGAATACCTTTGCACAGGTTACTTTGAGTACTTCCCTAGCCTATGAGGCCTTCGCGCCGTGATATATTCACCTTTGCACAGCCATAACCAGGTTGTAGGGATTTTTCACTACTGGAGCAGTGAGATGCACTATTTCCTTAAGTCACACTAGGGATCTTACTTATCTTCTTATAACAGTTACTTATCTTTGCATAAACATATACATTGTATTATATTCACTTACTCAACAAATTTATATAAGCTTGCACAATAAATAAATAGTGAACTTTCAATTCATACCCAATAATAGATAAAACATGAAAAGATACACAGAAATATGGTAAAACTTCTCTTTATTAATGCTTCCGACAGTTATAGACTCGACCTACCCTATGCATTCTGCTGCAGGGATCCGCACACTCAATTGCAGAGTGTTCTCCTACTCTATGACCCAAATACATAATTCTATAGTTCAAATACTCTACTAGCTTCTATTCCATGATCATCAATCCATGTCTTATCTACATAGAGCCTTACTCTATTTATACAATCCCATGGTTCACGGACCATGGGTAGATCTCTCAAAATGACATTACATTACAAAATTACGGGTAGACAACCCATGACTCTATTACAACTTCATGCTCCATGCCCACCAATCGTGGAGTCTTTACAATAGACTTAGTCAAAACTTGGGCTTTAAGCCCCAAAACTTGCCTTGGGGGGATCCCATGCCAAACACATATACTTCCATCATGCCCTCCATCTATTTGACCCATTACTCAAAATTTATCTTCAAAAACAATCATTCCCTTCCTGTTTAATGATTTAGAACACATTATTGCCTACCTTTCGACAGGTCTCTTCCTATTGACTTCAACACTCTATTTGGGAAGAAGATCCAAAAACATATCAGTACCGTAGAACTTGCAGCCATTAATGGAAGGTTACCTTGTGTTTAATTGGGGGTTTTAATTATTGGCTCTTAGTTGAATGATTCTATGAGTGTTTGATGAAAAAATCATTATTCACACTACAAGAAAAAAGGACATTGGTGAGGGGTGAAAAATGTCACCATAAGCTCCTTGGTGATGGTCAAAAGAGCATTCGTCACAAAAAATTGAATGTCACCAAAGGTGGCATCGCCAAAAGTATAGGTGTTGTATTGACATACGAAGTCCATCACCAATAATAAAGGTGTAGCAATTTATAATGACAGATAGCGACTGTCACCATTGCATATGAGAAATGGTCATGGATAATAGCCTCAGTCACCAAAAACTAAACACCATCAAAGGTGGCGTCGCCAAAAGTATAGGTGTTATGGTGACATTCAAGGTCCATCACGAATATTGATTATAATTATGGATAGTGACCATCACTATTTCATATGAACAACAATGATTTATTGTGATGGATCTTTAATGGTCATCACTATTGGTGCATATATGTGGTGACATTCGTTGACCGTCACCAAAATCCTTATTACCAAAATTATAGGTGTTGTGGTGACATTCAATGTCTGTCACGAATAACAAATATAATGATGGATAATGGTTGTCACCATTTCATATAAACAACAATGATTTATGGTTACGAACCTTTGAGGGTCATCACTATTGATGCATATATATGGTGGCATTCGTTGACCATCACCATTTCATATTTTTAGCAAGGGTTGCAAAATGTAACCAAAGCTCATTGGTGATGGTCAAAAGAACCTCCATCACCAAAACTTGATCGTCGCCATTCCATATGGATGTCAGGGCATGATGGAATCAAACCCCCAACCTACTTCTTGTAAAGAAGGTGCTCTTCCATTGAGCTAGCACCCTTTAAAGAATTATACTTTTAAAAATTATACCTTGAAACTTCATAAATTTTAAATTCTACAACTTTCAATAAATTAAAGTCTCAGCAATATTTTACTAAACAAGCAAAGCCACATCGAAGCTACAGGTCCTTACCTAATGGTTATTGAATTTATGAAAAAGTGGGTGGATGGAAAAATAATTATGTATAAGAGAATCAATATGTTCAATTGAATACTAAATTAGAAGTGAAACTTTTAAGACATTTATAACCTATAAATAACCTATAACTAGAAAATGCACCAGATATTACAAAGAAAATGTCATAAGTGGATAGAATATGGAAGAAGAGGAGGCAGGGACTTGGGACCCTTGTACATATTCACATGTCGTATTACTTGGCACATCTTAGCTTGTTTCACATGTCTTCATACTATCTGGCACATGTTAGCATGTCCTAGCATTCCCTAACACACCTTGGCAGTCATGACCTCACAACTGGGATTACATTTTTCCATGACTTGGGAACCTTACATTCACTAGAACACCTTGGCACTCCCTAGTTTGCATGCCCTTCGTTATCCTCCACAATGTTCCAGACAGATGAGGAGATCAACGGGGGTAACCATAGACCAAACTTTTAGTTTGGTAGCTAGCCCTACCAAACTAGAGAGGGTTCCCTCTATGAAATCACAGCCAAGGGAGGACTGGAATGTAAAGGATTTTAGGTTAGATAGCTAGGCTTAGGTGGGTTCTTGGAAAATTTAGGGACTTCGAACTATGTCCACTGATGTCTTGTCTAGAAGGGACTTTGTCAAGGAGGTAGGGACATGGAACTCTATCTAGGATAAAGCACCTAACATGCATGATACAAGCTGCCTAGAATAGAGTAGTTCCTACCTAGAAGAGTTTCCCCTGCTCATAATATAGAACCCTTCTCCACTTTGTACTTTTCTTAAAGATAAATTTGTGCATAAAATACTACTAAGAAAAACACCTAAATTAAGAAAAGTGAGCATCTAAGTCAAACTATGAAAGTATACTAAATATGGGTGTATATAAGTTTGGGAAACACTAGACAAGCATTCTTGCATACAACATTGATAAGATGCCTAAAATCAATGTGCTTCTTTCATCGTTTCTAAACCCTCATAGAAAAATTGGAATATGTAGCATGTATCCCAAGGTTGTATGCATCTGTTGAAGGTGTAGACTCAAAGGATTTGCTGAGATGAAGTAATATTGAACGAGAAACACCTTCAAAAGAATAGATAAAGTCTATTGTGAATTCAACCCATTTTCACACAGACCAAGGCTTCTACTGGGTACACTTCTCCGCTAAATGGAAACTGCAATGTATTGTAGTGCTGCTGAAGAAAAAACACGTTTATTACAACAAGGATAAAACTCTAACAGATATTGTCATTGTGGCCTCGGTTGTAGATGATCTCATCAATATAGGTAACAACTTCGATAATTGAAAAACCAAAAGGTGAGTTGCATAGATAATTTGAAATGACATATTTGGGCATACGTTATTATTGTTTAGGAGTGTTAGTATAGAAAAGGCAAGGTAGCATGTTGTGTCTTTATGTCACAAGCCAAGGATGCGAAGAAATACACAAAATATTAAATAACATGGTATAAGTCGATTGCAGGTTCTTTTGAAACGAGAATGGAATTATCCTTGTGGGTTATAATCTAGTGGGTATAAATTTCAATAAGAAACTGATAGTTATGGGGTTGGAATTTTCTCACAATTCATGAAAAGTCCCAAATTTTTTCACTAGAATTAAGCAAAGCGAGTTGTCAGGTTTATGGAAGGGAACACCCTATTCGAGGGAAGATAACTTGAAATTACTTGGGCATTTTATTTCTCGTCTTCTTATGTGTGTGTACTTTGAAAAGATAACCACATCCAAAGAATGAATAAAAACTCTAGTAAAGTTTATAGATGTGAAGCACTTCTGAGAAAATCCATCGCTTAATGAAAATTGAGTGAGGAATATGTCGAAGGTTTCAATCTTGCACTCAGTCATAAAAGGAAGGTGGGGTATCTAGCATCTTGCCAACAAACCGACTCCAACCATAATTTGAAAGGCAAGTTAACTGTGAAACCTCTTTCCGATTTTGTAGTATTGTTGCCTCTTGAATTCCAATAGGTATTTGGCTGCTTATATCCACAAAAATCATGCCAGTTAAACTCTGCATGATACAATTATGACGTGAAAGCTTGACACACACTCTAGTTTCCCTCTAAAAGAGGGTAAATCAATATATTATGAAAAGCTTAATTGTAATTTGATCATACACTATTGAGGCATTGCATGGAATAAACAATATACTATCAATGCACTAATGAAGAACTCAATATAAAGAAATTTCGTATTGCTACGATAGTGCCACTATTTGGATTCTCAGATAAAGCACCTAACTTGCATGGAAAAAGATTCCTACAATAGAGTACCTCCTACCTAGAAGTGTGTCCCCTGCTCAAAATATAGAACCCTTCTCTACTGTGCACTTTTCTTAAAGATAAATTTGTGCATAAAACAGAACTAAGAGAAACACCTAAATTAAGAAAAGTGATCATCTAAGTCAAACTATAAAATCATACTAAATATGGATCTATCTAAGTTTGGGAAACACTAAAAAAGCATTCTTTCATACAAAAACCACAATATGCCTAAAATCGATGCACTTCTTTAATCACTGCTACACCCTCATAGGAAAACTATAATCTAGAACATGTATCGCAAGGCTGTGTGCATCTACTGAAGGTGCAGACCGAAAGGATCTACTGAAATGAAGTGCTCTTGGAGGAGAAACACCTTTAAAACAACAGATAGAGTCTAATGTGCATTCAACCCATTTGCACACAGGCCAAGGTTGCTGCTGGGTACACTTCTTCCCTAAATGGAAATTGTAGTGTATTGTTGCTCTACTGAAGGAGAAACACGTTTAGACCAACACAGATAAAACTCTAATATATATTGTCACTGTGGTATCAGTTGTAGAATATCTCATCAATATAGGTAACAACTTCGATAATTGAAAAAACAAAAGATGAGCTGCATAGATTATTTGAAATGGTAGATTTGGGCATATTTTGTTATTTTTTAGGAGTGTTAGTATAGAAAATGCAACGTAGCCTATTGCATATTTATGTCACAGACCAAGGATGCCAATAAACACAGAAAATATTAAATAACATGGTACAAGTCGATTGCAGGTTCTTACGAAACAAGAATGGAGTTCTCCTTGTGTAGATTCTAATCTAGTGGGTATTGATTTAAATAAGAAATTTATAGTTATGGGGTTGGAATTATCTCAAAAATCATGGAAAGTCCAAAAGTTCTTCACTGGAAAGAAGTAGAGCAAGTCACCAGCTTATGAATGGGAACACCCTATTCACAGGGAGATAACTTCAAATTAGTCGGGCATATTATTTCTTGTCTTCTTGTATGTGTGTGCTTTGAAAAGTTAACCACCTCCAAAGACTCAAGAACAACTCTGGTAAAGTTTATAGGTGTGAAGAACTTATGAGAAAACCCATCACTTAATGACAATTGAGCAAGGAATATGTTGAAGGATTCAATCTTGCACTCAATCATAAAAAGGAAGTTGGGGAATCCAACATATTTCCAACAAAATGACTCCAAAAATAATGTGAAATCTGGTTAACTGCAAAACCTCTCTCCCACTTTGTAGTATTATTGCCTCTTGAATTCCAATAGGTATCTTGATGCTTAGATCCACAAAACTTGTCCCAGGTAAACTCTACATGATACAATTGTGACATGCAAACTTGACACACACAAGTTTCCCTCTAAAAGAGGGTAAGTCAAAATATCATGAGAGGCTTAACTGTAATTTGATCATACACTGTTGACGTATTGTATGGAATAAACAATATATTATCAATGTACTAATGAAGAACTCAAAATAAATGAATTTCTTGTTGCTAAAATAGCACCACTCTTGGGATTCTCAAAGGAGCCACTAATTTATACACATTTGGAATCTTTACTTGGTCTGTCAAAAGATTAAGCAATGGTAGTGATCACTCTTTGCCTTCCCATGGAAGGTCTATATAGAGTCAGCAATAAATTGATTTAAAAGTGAGGTATATGCCTGAAAAATAGGAGTTTGACTCTGCAACTCTAATTTAGTGGCAAGGAAATATTCAATTGTAAATACCTGATCTCCTACAGTGTAAATTTCTAGATAAATGGCTAGCCTAAATTTTTCCATTGTTCACATATCCCAAAAACCATGTATTTTTTGACTCTAGTTGTGTGTGAGAGAGGGGAGATCACATAAATAATCCGTTATCAAAAGAAAAAGTTAAAGCACAACACTCTATGGAGAATTTTTCTAAAATTGTATTGCATACCTTAGAAAGTTTGAAATGACATAACTGAAGCTTCCCTCTCCTTCGATACTTCATTAATTATGTCCCTTCTCCAATGTAGATGTGGCTTGTAGAATCACAATCAACAAAGAAAATATGAAAAGTAAGTTTAATGGATTAAGGTAGCTTTGTTATACCTGAAGCAAATGGACTCTGAGAAATTGGATTCATTTTCTACAAAAGATGATATAGCAAAATCTAATCTTATTTTTAACTGAAACAAAGGTAAATTGGATTCATGCTCTGCAATAGACGATATAATGAGATCTAATGACATTTTCAACTCAAAAAAAGGTAAGTTGAGTAAGCTAAAGCTCCAAAATGATGGCATCCAACTTCTAAGTGGCTGTTACTATATTTATCTAGCTAGAGGCTATAACATAAAGATATTTGTTATATGTGAACATAAAATAATGAAAGGAATGTGAAATTTTGACCATCAACTATAAGTTCCTTTCAAGGACTAGACGAAACCATAACATTGTTATCAAGATAATCAACTCACCCATAGTAATACACTTCTAGTAGTTTCATGATAAAACTCAAACTCAATAAACTTCAAACAACATAAATTAACCAACAATATGTTTGAGGTTGGTCACCTAAGGATTATATCATACTAAATTTAGGGTAGATTTAGTGGAACCATTGTCAACTTGTTGAGGCTTTTGAATGTTTTGAGGATGGTATCTACTAGTTTTAGTCATCCCAACTCAATGGCCTATAAAAATGACTAGATCTCTGTAAATTTTAAGATATATTGAACCACAGAAATCGAAAAGAAAAAATACGAAATAAATAAATCTAAATGATAATGTTGGTGCAGACAAGAGTGGGAGTTTTTATTGGGTAGCTAGACACTTTGACGTTTTTGTCTGATTATTTGAAGATTTCCCAGCTAGTCATAAGGATAATTATGATATTATGTTTTTTCAACAAAATTTAAGTGAGTTAAGTGATAATCATGAGATTTTTTTTTGAATGATCATATTTTTAAGGCTTTTAAGTAAAATATTTATTATTTCAGGGTTTTAAGCGAATTGATATTTTCATTTTCCCAATTTCTATGCATGAAAGAAAGGAATCTTGTTTACAATGTGGATCAAATTTTGATCTTTAGCTAGTCTTTGTCTGCTTGATAAAGTTCCATAACCTTTTGGGAACACAATTCTTCAAGTTTTGTCACAAACATGAGTCATAGTAGATCCGAGTCTAGAATATTTGAATCCATTTCCAATATCTCATTGCAAATTGAATATACTTATGGATCTCCATGTTTTCTATATTCCTAGGAGATATAGAGACCAACTAATTGCTTGAATAAATGTTTGAGCTAGGACCATCTCAATTTGCACCCTATGTATCAATATAAATAAGAAATACATTCTACCAGACAACATTATAATTGGAGGAATCAAGAGAGATTTAACACCTAATTCTAGTATATAAATGAACATGAATACACAACTTGTGGCATCATAAATACAATCTCTTTATTTATTAGCTACTCCTCTAATATTTAATGCATAACATAGGTCCAAACCATGGTTTCTAGCCATTGATTAATACCACATGCATACTAAGTCTCCTCTGAGCACATTATCTCTTTGGCTTTGTTACATAGAGGTGGGATTCTCCCCTTATACACATAGATTACAATCATTATATCCTAGATTTCTTGAAATAAATACATCTAAACCCCCAAATACCAACGTTGCCACATTTTTGGGTGTTAGATACCCACTACACAGTGCATAGGAATCCTGCTTCATGGTCTTACTCTAATTTCTCTTCTTGCAATTTGGCTTCTCCTGATTAACAGACCCAGCAACTCCCATAAATGGGTCAATAATTTGGAGGTGTTTCATGCTCTACTACCCCTGCATCGAGTACAAATCTATATAGACCCATGCCTGAGATGCACTTCCCAGTTTGTGAAGATAGAAGTTGCATATCTCCTATTTTTATATTTCAGAACTCAGACAATTGTGTGCATTTGACAGATCCTCAACCTTAGGAACCCCTAGGTCAATATCAAACTTGAATCTAGATAGGTGTGTGAGAACTTCATATTCATGTAGTCAATGCATTGTCTATATTTAGTGTCCCACCACCTGGAGATACAAACACTACAATGCCCACCTATGTCCAAGGTATTAGCATGGACCTCAGCTTTTTCTCAATGCAACTAAGGTCGATGTGATCCAATTTCCATCTCTCCAAAAGTACACAGTAAGCATTACACCAAATAATCTTTACCACTATCCCTGAAAATAAAGACTACTAGGGATGTTGTGGCATAAAAATATACATGTAAAAATTTTGGAGCTTCATAAAAAAAGATCCAACTCAATTTCACAACTTCAACAAAATAAGATGGGCTAGGCTCGATTTCATAACTTTCAGAGGTTGAATTGCACTAGATTGTTTATATAGCTCACACGCTAGTCCAAGAGATGGGAAAAAAAATACTACACTATGTGCCTTAATTCTACTTCATTCAACTGAATGTACAGGGTCCAACTAACCTCCAACTAGAAGAAATATTCAGAAAGCCTGCCATAGGTCACAACTTGAGTAGAAGCGCCTTGGAACTTTGATGTATGTGGTGCTAAGTCTCATCATTAGGGCAGTGTTGATATTGAACGCTGGGTTTTCAGCCTTAGGATATTAGGAATTTCTAGAAGTCACAATAACTTGGCTTCTAGAGCCTCCAAGAAACCCATCCTAAGGTTGTGTGCTATTTTTAGTATTTTAGGTACTCCCCTATGCTAAGCACCTTGAAGTCCTATGTGATGTTCCCTAAAAATTTTGCGGTGTCTCTACATGTCCCTGAGATGCATCCTTGCATTCCTATATCCCCATGTCCTAGAAACTTGGTAAAACATTGGAGCAAGAATTCCTCCATTAAACAAGTAGAGGAGACCACCATGATGCATGTCGCTCACTCGTAAAGTGGCATTTTTTTGAATTGAAGTCTTAACTTCCTTGTTTTCTTCTTACCATGAACTCTAGGCATGTTTGGTATATCCCTCTCATAAGAATTTTTGTGGTGATTTGTACTCCAATTAACCTGTTACATTATAGTCATTGTTGTAAAGAATCAAGTGGCTAGAAAACACCAATTTATTTTCATGTCTCTTACATGCACAAAGTGACACAAGATATACCTGAGAATATGCACAAACAAGAGAGAAGGGGTACCAAAATACACTTCAAAACATCATAGGAGGATTATACGAGATGCCATGTAGTAAAATAAAACAATCTTTTTAAAAACACTGCATATGACTCATTCATTTGCCAAATCCACTCAATTTTATATAGGATGTTCTAAGTCAGAAAAACTTGAAGGGGCAAAATCACTAGGATGGGTAGGTTTAGTAGGGAGCAACAAAGAAGAATTGGAAAGGGAAAAGGTACTAGGAGGGGTAGTTTTAGGGAGAAGCGAAGAAGAATTGGGAAGGGCAAAGGCATTGGGAGGGGAAGGTTTAAAGAATAGCGAACCAGAAACAACATTAGCACCACCAACACCACTATCACTACGAAGATGAGCCTGTTTAGTCTCAGTCCTAATGTCTTTTGCAAATATGTTCTTCTCTTCCATGTCTTTCAATAACTAAACCACATGTTTTTCAAGATCTTTGGTACCCATGATTCAAGTTTGTGTAGGTTTTAACACCATACAGAAATTACCTGCATAGGAATTCTAAAATAGAGGAAATAAAAAATGAGAGAGCATAACACATAAAACACATATACACAGAGATTTTCCCCTAGATCCCAAAACTGGAACTACCAGCTTGATTTTCATTATGTTTCTTTCAATGTTACAATACATATTTATACATGTTGAAGCATCCAATGCCATGGACCGAAATCCATCGTGTCCAAAACCATGTGCGAAAAACATGCACAAAACCATAGGTAGGTTTGACAAACATAATATAGGGTCCAAAACCAAAATTTTTTGGGGCGCTCCCTTGGGCCCCATAGAGTGGGGTTACTTGCACCCCTCAAACCCCCTATGACTTGCCCCACTACACAATTGGCAGAACGAATGGGGGGCTCCACCACCCTTCTAACCGCTCGGATAACTACATGGGCTAGTCGTGGAAAGAATATAACACAACCCAAAATTATCCCACTTATGGTTTTCTTTCCATAGGAGGCCACAAGAGAGCTTAGTAATTTATCCAGCCTTGCAATGCCCATTGTTTCTCTACACCAGAGAACTTCTCAGAGCTCACAGATTTTGTCAATGCATCTGTAGTATAACTTCAAAGTGTCCGCCTTTACCAGCAACACTTTTTTGTCTTATATCATATCCCTCACAAAGTTATACTAAACATCAATGTGCTTTACCTTTGAATAATATGTAGGGTTATTTACCAAGAAAATTGCACTTTGGCTGTCACAGTCAATACTTATAGCTCCATGTATTAATCCCATACTTGAACACAATCTCTGCAACCAAATTGCTTCCTTTCTTGCATGAGTGGCTGCCATGTATTCTGCTTCTGTAGTTGATAATGCCACTACATATTGTTTCTTACTCATTCAATTGACTGTACCTCCAAATAGGTTAAACATATACCCACTTGTAGATCTTCTTTGATCTAGATCTCCAGCCCAGTCTACATCAACAAAGCCATGAATATCCAACACTCTGTCCAATCTTGGCCTTCCTTGGTAGCACAAACCATAATCACTAGTGCCATGCAAATACATGAAAACCCGCTTCACTGCTATCCAATGCTCCTTCCCTAGTTTTGAAATAAACTTGCTCAATACTCCTACTATATGTTGGGGAGAACCAGTATCTCAACAATAATGCTACCACTCTTGGGCTGCCTACTTTACTCTTATCAACCTGGTAGTTCATAACAAACTTGGAAGCGATGGAGTTGTATGCACAAGTACTAGTTCTTACTGTAGGCTATCACTTGGTCAGTCAGCGCAAGATCACTAGGAGCTCAAGCCAAATTCTATGGATTCCAAAAGAAGATTTATATGTGATGGAAGGAAGGAGAGATTACTCTACTGATGCTATTCTACTTGCAGAAAGGAACACTGAAATGTAAAGCAAACATGGGAAATCCTAGTTAACCACTAGTCCTACTTTTGCGTAAAACACTATGAAAACCATGAAAAGAATTCCATTATCTACTTAAGGAAGTGAACAACATCTACCTA
This sequence comes from Pinus taeda, assembly GCA_000404065.3. Lineage (NCBI taxonomy): Eukaryota > Viridiplantae > Streptophyta > Pinopsida > Pinales > Pinaceae > Pinus > Pinus taeda. The sequence continues at coordinate 321,837 of APFE030395228.1, forward strand.
AGCTATTTTTTAAAGTAAGTGAGCAAAAAACATATTTTTGGATTTTTATGTGAATTTGTCATGCATGTAATTTATTTGTTTGTGGATGTGGCAGCGAATAGGTGCCGATAGAGGGTGATTTTGGGAATGGAGAGGTTGTAGGATGGTGTGGATGGATCATAGGAGGTCTTAGGTAGCCTTCTAGAGGATTTTCCCACACTCGGCCTTCAAAAGAAATCCTATAGGAAAATCTACAGGAGGAGACAGGAAATCTACAAAAGGTCTACAAGATGAGGCCGAGACCAGTTTTCACTATTTTGAAGGTGTGAGAGTGGGTGGAGAAGGTAGATGAAGGTTGGAATGAAGTGTTAGGACACCTAGGGTCTACCAAGAATCATTAGGAGAGAGAAATATGGTTGGATTTTCTCAAGGAGCGAGAGAAAATATATGGAAAATGTAGGAAACTAAGTTAGAATTGAGGGGAGACTTAGGCCACCTATAGGGCATGGATTAGATGGAGGATGGAGTGGCTGATAGGTTGGACTACTAGTAGAAGGTATCTGCTACATAAACAACTGACAGTCAACCAATGAGATTAAGCAAGCAAGGAAATAAGTGCATCTAAAAAACAGAGTTTTTGCATCAAAGTAAACTATGATCTATGGAAGAAAATGTTGATAACCATTGCATGAAAGAAAATCATGAATGAAGACTATTGAAAATAAGGAAATGAGCATGATGAAGAAGTTCTGAAGCAAATCAAACTAAACTATGAAACAAATAGAAAGTTGCAAACACTAGAAGTCCTATGAAGGAGGAAAATTTGTTTTTGGGGGAGCAAGAGGGTCTTTTCCTCAGATCATTGTCCCAAAGGGAGGAAGAGAAGCCAAGGCACTACTGCTAGCCTTTTGGATCTTTTCTTTATCACTACTTAACTTGCTATTGAAAACACAAATGGAAAGAAACTACTGAATCATAAAAAACAACCTATTATTAACCATAAAAGAAATATATATAACAACAATCTAATCTACATCTAAAGAAAAACATACAAATACAAGGAAAGAGGAGCTTGGCTATTTGGAATGGGCCCTAACCTAAGAGCTTCAGCCCTCTTAGGCAACTCAGTGCTAACTCAAAAAGGATTCCATCTTTATTCTCAAAACAATAAGAAGATTACATGAACTATCAAGATAATAAGCTCGAAGTTGAGCAGAGTTACATAAGCAATAATATAGCAAAAATTCAACAAAAGTTTGACCCTAGTGAGGCCCTAGGCCTATATACTTATAAAAATGAAACTCCCAATAACTTCCTCAAAATTAGGGAGGTTTGGCTCCCAAAACTCGAGATAAACATCATTTATCCTCCACTTGCTCAACTGCCTGCTAATGCGTGACTTGGCTACCTATACTTCAAGCTGAATGAAGGGGAATTCGAAGTGGGGAGTAATAAATGAGGGGGTTTCCCTCCTATAAGTCCTTTCCTTATAGGTTTTAACCTTGTTCAGAAATTACCTGCATACGAATTCTAAAACAAAGAAAATAAACAATGCGAGAGCATAACACATAAAACACATATGCACAGAGACTTTCCCCTGAATCCCATAATCGGGACTACCAGCTTGATTTTTCATTATGTTCCTTTCAATGTTACAATACATATTTATACATGCCGAAGAATCCAATACCATGGACCGAAAACCATCACGTCCAAAACCATGGACCGAAAACCATAGGTAGATTCACCCAACCTAATATAGGGTCCAAAAAAAATTTCCCCGGCCCGTTTCCATGGACCCCATAGAGGGGGGCTACCTATCCCCTTTAAACCCCCCAAATAGGGGGGGCTTCCGCCCCCCTTGTGGCCCCCCCGCTGCATAATCAGTGAAACGAAAGGGGGGCTAGCCCCCTCCTCTAACCCCCTAGTTCACTACGTAGGTTAGTCGTGGAAAGAATATAACACAACCCATCAATCTCCCACTTGTTGTTTTCTTTCCACAGCGGGCGGTAGGAGAGCTTAGTCATTTTTCCAGCCCTGAAATTCCCATTGTTTCTCTACACCAAGAGAACTTCTCAGAGCTCATAGATTTTGTCAATGCATCTGCAGTATTCTTCAAAGTGTCCACCTTTACGAGCAACACCTTTTTGTCTTCTATCATATCCCTCACAAAGTGATACTGAACATCAATGTTCTTTGTCTTTGAATGATAAGTAGGGTTATTTGTCAAAAAAATTGCACTTTGGCTATCACAGTCTATCCTTATAGCTTCCTGTACTAACCCCATACTTGAACACAATCTCTACAACCAAACTGCTTCCTTGCTTGCATGAGTGGTTGCCATGTATTTTGCCTCTGTAGTTGATAGTGTGACTACAAATTGTTTCTTACTTATCCAACTGACTGCACCTCCAAATAGGTTAAAAAAATACCCACTTGTAGATCTTCTCTGATCCAGATCTCCAGCCCAGTCTGCATCAACAAAGCCACAATTATCCAACACTCTATCCAATCTTGGTCTTCCTTGGTATCACAAACCATAATCACTAGTGCCACACAAATACTTGAAAACCCGCTTCACTGTTGTCCAATGCTCCTTCCCTGGTTTTGACATAAACCTACTCAATACTCCCACTGCATGTGCAATGTCTGGTCTAGTACAGACCATTGCATACATCAAGCTACCGTCTGCACTTGCATATGGAACACAGTACATGTCCTCTTCCTCTTCTTGTGACTTGGGACACTATTCAGCAGATAACCTCACACCTACAGGAATAGGAACCTTCACCGGTTACTATCGTGCATATTAAACCTTTGCAGTATTGTCTCGACATACTTCCTTTGGTTTAACCAGAGCTTCCTCTTTGCTCGATCTCTTTTAATTTCCATGCCCAAAATATAGTTTGCAGCAACGAGAT
>APFE030395228.1:326292-341559 GCA_000404065.3 Pinus taeda
AGGAGAGCTTAGTCATTTTTCCAGCCCTGAAACGCCCATTTTTTCTCTACACCAAGAGAACTTCTCAGAGCTCACAGAATTTGTCAATGCATCTGCAGTATTCTTCAAAGTGTCCACCTTTACCAGCAACACCTTTTTGTCTTCTATCATATCCTCACAAAGTGATACTGAACATCAATGTGCTTTGTCTTTGAATGATAAGCAGGGTTCTTTGCCAAGAAAATTGCACTTTGGTTGTCACAGTCTATCCTTATAGCTGCCTGTACTAACCCCATACTTAAACACAATCTCTGCAACCAAACTGCTTCCTTGCTTGCATGAGTGGCTGCCATGTATTCTGCCTCTGTAGTTGATAGTGCCACTACAGATTGTTTCTTACTCATCAACTGACTGCACCTCCAAATAGGTTAAACACATACCCACTTGTAGATCTTCTCTGATCCAGATCTCTAGCCCAGTCTGCATCAACAAAGCCATGAATATCCAACACTCTGTCCAATCCTGGTACTTCCTTGGGTAGCACAAACCATAATCACTAGTGGCCACGCAAATACCCTGAAAACCCACTTCATTGTTGTCCAGTGCTCTTCCTGGTTTTGACATAAAACTGCTCAATACTCCCACTGCATGTGAAATGTCTGGTCTAGTACAGACCATTGCATACATCAAGCTACCGATTGCACTTGCATATGAACACGGGACATGTCCTCTTCCTCTTCTTGTGTCTTGACTGTTCAGCAGATACCCTCACACCTACAGGAATAGGAACCTTCACCGGTTTACTATCCTGCATATTAAACCTCTGCAATATTGTCTCGACATACTTCCTCTGGTTTAACCAGAGCTTCCTCTTTGCCCGTTCTCTTTTAATTTCCATGCCCAAAATATAGTTTGCAGCACCGAGATCTTTCATGTCAAATTTGGAGGACAATTGGGTCTTCAAATCCTGGATAATTTCTTTGTCATTTCCAACCAGCAACATATCATCCACATACAAGACCAGATAAATAACACGGTCACCAATTAATTGAAAATACACACAGTGATCTGCTTTGCTTCTGGTGAAGCCAAGTCCCCGTATAAATGTATCAAATTTCTGATACCACATCCTTGGTGACTGTTTTAACCCATACAGAGACTTCTTTAACTTGCATACCAGTTCTTTCTTACCCTTCACCGCAAAGCCTTCAGGTTGCTTCATGTAGATTTCCTCTTCCAAATCCCCGTGAAGAAATGTTGTCTTCACATCCATCTGTTCTACCTCAAAATCAAAAGCAGCAGCAACAGATAAAAGTAATCTAATAGAAGTTACCTTGGCAACAGGAGAAAAAATATCACCAAAATCAATTCCCGGCACCTGGGAATAACCTTTTGCTACCAACCGAGCTTTGTATTTTTCCACCTTCCCTTCTGCATTTGTCTTCTTCTAGAACACCCATTTGCTTCCAATGGGTTTCCTTCCAGATGGCAACTCCACCAGATCCCAAGCCTCATTTTTGTGCAAAGATGCCATTTCATCAACCATGGCCTCTTTCCAGAGTTTTCCATCCTCTGAATCCACTGCTTCCTTCACAGATCTGGGATCATCATCAGTAACAGACAAAGCAAAGTTTGAATAGAAAGCAGATGGACTATACCTTTCTGGCTGCCTTCTTTCTCGAACTGATCTTCTCACAGCCGGAGTTGTGGCTCTTCATCTTCTGATTCCTCCTCTGCTACAGAGTCTGATTCTTCCTCCTTTAGTTCAAACTCTATCTTCACAGGTTCCTTTGGTTGGACTTCATGTTTGATAACATCTTTAACCTCTCTAAACACCACATCTCGACTGTACACAACCTTCCGTGTGACTGGGTTCCAAAGCTTATAACCCTTTAAACCATCCTTATACCCAATAAAGATGCACTTTTCAGATTTACTATCCAACTTGGTTCGTTTCTCCTTTGGAACATTTACATATGCATCACATCCAAATATCCTCAGATGTGAAAGAGAGGGTTTCTTACCAATCTATACTTCTTGTGGAGTCTTATCCTCCAACGCTGATGAAGGTGACATGTTGACCAGGTAACATGCAGTATCCACCGCTTTTGCCCAGAATTCCTGTCATATTCTGGCACCACTGAGCATGCTTCTTGCCCTTTCCATCAACGTCTTGTTCATTCTTTCAACGACTCCATTTTGTTGAGGTGTATATGGAGTAGTCTTCTGTCGTGCTATACCACACTTCTTACAGAATTCTTCAAATTCCTTGCTGGAAAATTCTCCACCATTATCTGTCCTCAGTACTTTTATCTTCTTCTTTGTCTGATTTTCCACCAGAGCCTTAAATTCTTTAAACCTGTTAAATAGTTCAGATTTCTTCTTAAGGAGATATATCCATGTATTCCTTGAGAAGTCATCTATAAATTATACATAGTACACAAACTTACCCAGTGATGGAACTTTCACAGGTCCAAACACATCACTATGCACAAGCTCTAATATTTGTTTCGTCCTCTTACCACCAGAGGGGAAACTCACCCGATTCTACTTCCATATACACAATTTTCACATAAATCAAAATCCAGAGAGCTATTACTCATACCTTTACCATGAAGTATTCGAAGGCCCTTCTCTCCAATATGTCCAAGCCTTTGATGCCACAGCATGGTCTTTTCTCCAGAGACCACTATATTTTCTGCTCCATTTTCAGGAACCATAGAACTATTGCACCCGTCAACAACAGTGCTACCTTGTAGCTTGTGCAGAGTTCCAATCTGAACTCCCCGCATCAATACCAGTGCTCCTCGAACCATCTTGCAGGTATCCTTCTCGAACACTGTCTTTACACCTGCATCATCCAACTTGCTTATAGAAATCAGATTTTTGGCCAATGTAGGAATATGCAGAACACCCGGAAGGGTTCTAACCTTTCCACCTTGCAACTTCAACTTTACTTTTCCGCGACCAATGATTCTAGCCTTCCTATCATCTCCTAAGAATACATCACCACCATTGTATTTCTCATACTCGTAGAACCACTCTCTATGGGGAGTGAAGTGAAAGGATGCACCTAAGTCAATTAACCATGCCTCGTAATCTACATGTGTACTTGAAGAAGCCAAATACACATCCCCACCTTCATCTGAGGTGGTTTTCGCCTCTGCAGAAGGAGCATCATCAGATCCCTTTCCTTTATCAGGAGCTTTAGATTTACAATCCCTTCTAAAGTGCCCTTCCTTACCAACACACCACCTTTATAGGTTTTCCTGGAGATTTAGATCTCCCTCTAAATTTAGATCTCCCACTCGATGACTTATTTTTGTTTCTGTTCTGGGACCCTCCTTGTACAGACAAGGTATCACCATTTTGGTTGTCCATATTTTTTCGTCTCATCTCCTCCGTTAGCAAGGCTGAGACTATTTCATCAAATTGCAAAGCAGTTGCATTGCTACCTATTGCAATAACCAGACTATCCCACGAATCTGGTAGAGAACACAACAAACTACGCACTTATCTTCATCTGAAATTTTAATATCAACAGATGATAATTGAATTACCACAGTCTTAAACGCATTCAGATGCTCTGTTACCGAGTCTCCATCTTTCATCCTCAGGTTATACAGCTTTTTCCACAGGAATAATTTACTCACCAGAGACTTAGATTGGTACAAAGTTCCTAACTTGTCCCAAAGAGCCTTCACCGTAGCTTCCCCTGATACATTCAGCAATACTGAATCTGAGACACACAATTGTATTGTGCTCTTTGCCTTCCGATCCAACTTCTTCCATTCTTCATCGGTCACTCTCGTTGGTTTAGTACCTGGATCTACCGTGATCCACTGATCTTTATCCACCAACAGATCCTCCATCTTGAGTTTCCACAACTCAAAACTCTGACCATTGAACTTCTCAATCTCTATCTTTCCGCTGCTCGCCATCTTCTTTCACCACCAGAATCGATCTCGCAGATCTCCCACTGAACAGGGTCTACCACAGGCCCGAGCGAAACCCCTCAGCACCAAAGGCATCCCCTTGAAGCCAAAACAGCTCTGATACCAAATGTAGGTTTTAACCCTGTACAGAAATTACCTGCATACGAATTCTAAATCACAGGAAAAATAAAAATGCGAGAGCATAACACATAAAACACATATACACAGAGATTTCCCACTGAATCTCAAAACCGAGACTACCAGCTTGATTTTTCATTATATTCCTTTCAATGTTACAATACATATTTATACATGCCGAAGCATCCAATACCATGGACCGAAAACCATCGTGTCAAAAACCATGGACTAAAAACCATAGGTAGGTTCACCCACCCTAATATAGGGTCAAACCCCTCAGACAAGGGGGGCTACCACCCCCCCTGTGACCCCCCTGTTGCACAATCGACAAAACAAAGGGGGGGATCCACCCCCCCTCTAACCCCCCAGTTCACTACGTAGGTTAGTCGTGGAAAGAATATAACACAACCCATCATTCCTTTGTCCGCTTCGAGTTATTGCTGCCATTTTTCCACTGTATCCTTGACTTTGACCACTAAAATCATCAATAATCTGCATTAAACACATATTAGATGTCATGTCATCATAACTAACTCAACTCACTCTATAAGCATAAATATAATTATAAAATCATGCAATAAGCTAAGAGAATGGTTGATTTAACTAGGTTAGGAAGTAAAATGAGCCCATATAATTACTCATTTATGAGGCTCATCATCACCCCCCACTTAAAGTGTTTCTCATCCTCTGAGCAACTTACTCCATCTCCTCATCTTTTATGGGCCTCGAGGCCTCCCTAGCATCCCATTTTTATGATGTGGTCTCCTCTTCCTTGTCATAGAATCCTACCTTCCTGTCTACCTATTCCCACTGTTGTTGCTCTTCTTCTTATTTTCTGCCTTCCAGCATGCCTAGTAGCAATGGGGGATTCAATTTTAGGCCAATCCAATTGACCTTCAACCTCTCCATGGAGTGCTTTTACATGGGCACTCTCCTTAATGCCTCCCCCATCCTCACTGGGAAATGATATTCCCTGATCTGCAGACTGTGTGGTAAGGTATTCCATCTCCTCATACATGCATGTACACAGTCACCCCCAAGTAATATTTCCGTATCCTCAAAATGTGCAATGGCTTGTGCTTGGTCACTGATATACCTAGGTGCAATCTGAGGATTATGTGCAAACAGGTTATGTGTGTTGATGAGGGACATGGGGTCTAATGGCTCAACTCTGATCATTAATGGCTCATTCTGCTCCTTTATCATCAACCTTCTTATTTCTGCTTCCCTTAACTCTTCATGGTTCATCCATGAGGCCATGGCCATTAGTTGCAAGTCCCCTAGCCTAAAATTGGGGTCCCACACATTCATGTCTGTGAGGGCCATGTTATGGAGATAGAATTCTACCATCTTTGCCTTATCTTCTGATGTGCTTTGGTCACACAGGTCCATAAACTACCTGTAATTTTGGAAATGCATTGTGCCTCTTTGTGCTAAAGTCTTGATCTCAATTGCATCCACTAGTCCTTGAGATATAGGCCATAAGATTTTGCTAGTTGCCTGCATTGTAATGCCTCTATGGACCAGCTAGCCATGCATGCCAGTTGGTTCTCTTTCTCTTGTAGCTACCTCCTTAGCAATTCATTTTATGTTTCAAGTTGGCTCCTTGCAACTACTTCTTTGTGTTTGACAGCACTTAACTCTCTACCCATTTCTTTGATTTTATTCTCCATATGGCCAATATCCTCAACTCCTTTGGATTTGTATATTTGCATCCACCTATGGGTCCTTATTCTTTCTTTCTCCAATTCAAAGAATAGTGGGAATGCAAATTTTTGTGGAATGATTCTTCCACCCTCAAGAAGATTGTAGTAAGAGCCAAGACTAGGCAGGGGGTTAGGTTCTTGTGCCTTTGTTGCTTCCTCCTTTCCCTATGGCTATCCTTGTACCCTGTTTTCAAGTTTTTCGGTCTCCTGTAGTTTTGACAGGGTCTCCTGTAGAACAGTATGTGCCTCCTGTAGAACTTTTTTTAAGTCTTGTAGTTCTACTTTTTCTTTCCATGTGGGAGATATAGGAGCCCCCTTTTCATAAGTGATAGGTGCCTTGGAAGGGGATTATTTTCCTTGGGCTGAGGGTGAATATTCAATAACAATTGGCACTTTAGAAGAAGGCTAGGGTTTCCCTGTTTTGATCCTTATGCTCTTCCTAGCCCTAAAATACATCGAGGTCTATCTCTTCCTCTTTTGTTTTGGCTTAATTAGTGTGCTAAGGGCAGTAAGAGCATATATTGCCTCTATTTCTAGGGTCTCAAGAGATACTTTTGTCTTTTCTACCCCTTTTCCTCCTTCTATCTCTATTTCTGTCTTTGTTTGCTCTGTTTTCTCCTTCTCTCTCTTGGTTTATTTCTTTTTCCCTTCTTTTTCCTCTAAATCACCAGTTTCTTCTCTTTCTCCCCCTTGCTACTCTTCCTCCCCACTACTAGTAGGGATAATATCATAGGTTAGGGCCTTTATGTCATCTTCAGTGGTCATGTTTTAGAAAAATTCCCATACTATGGGGATTGTAAATGTATGCAGGGCTTCTTCCACTAAAATTTTGATTAACCCATGGTGAGCTAGATGGTTTGGATTTCCTACTTTTACTTTAGTGCTGGAGTCAATGAGGGACTGTAGGAGGAAGTAAGGGATGTTGAGCTTCTGAGGGGCTGGAGTGTCCATGCCATACCTTAATTCATGCATGATTCTCAAGTGGTAACCATACACAATGATATACCTCCCCTCACAGGAAATATACTTGATTATTTGATAGCTAACCTCATCCCAATGTTATGGTATGCTAGCTCTTCTTATGCCATTCTTATATTCTATAGGGGTTTCATTGTTTTGGAAGAAATTTTTCTTGGCAACCTAGCCAATTGGTTTTTCATCCTTACTCCAAGGCAACCCAAGAGGAAGGGTGGTGACCCAACTGATAAATTTAGGGGTTACCTCCATGGAAAGGCCCCTAAAGGTGATAGTGTCATGTGTTATGGAGTGAGGGACCAAAGAGTGGGCAAATTCCTGAGAAATTTCCTCATCAAACCCTCAAAATTTCTCAAAAAAAGTTCATCTAATTGGCTCTTGTGAATATGTCCACTACTTGGGGATGTGCATGGAGCCTGGAGGAGTTGGTGGGCTCCTTCCTAATAAGACCTCCTATCATTTTTTCTATGCTTCCTTGGAAAACCAACTATGGAAATGGAGGGAACAGTTTCTGAATAAAACAGAGAGACATATAGACTGTGTTTTTTTTTTTTTTTAAGAAATAAGAAGCAATTCTTTTTTCAATTTCGTCCACCCAAAAGTTATATTTTCTCCTTACAACTAAACCACTGCTTGGATACTTTGATATTCAATGGAGGTATTCCAAGAACCTGAATTTTGAGCGTGAGAATTGTGCTAAAAACTGTGTTTTCCCTCTCCAAAACAGCTTACTGGCCCTCCTGTAGGATTCTTGTAGGATCTCCTGTAGAACTTGTAAGTGCTCCTGTAGAACATGGAGAACATGGATATGGGAGAGATCAGTGGAGAATGATAGGTACGAGGCTTTTGGGGTCACGAGAAGGTAGCAAGAGTGGAGTTTCGAGGAGAGAATGAAGGAGAAAGGTGGCTAGAGTGCTTCAGCGAGGAGTACTTATTTCTTTTTATGGATATTTCAGTGATGGAGGGTGAGCAAGCCAAGTGTATGTTGACCCCATTCAGACCGTTGGCCCCCACCTACCTTGTCATCATTTCCTTTTCCTCGTAATCCTCTCATATGATTTCATTCGAGTTCCCATCACCTCCGCTACCTGTCCTTGACATCTCTCTTGAGTTTGACTAAGTGCACGTGTCATGACATATTCGGATGAGTGAAGTAAACTAGATGAGGGTGGCCATGTTAACTGGCCACCTCAACCCTAATCAGCCTCAACCATCTCATTGTTGTTTCATGCTCTCTAATTATACAAATGCAAATAGAGGAGCAGGTTAGTTACTTACCTGATATCTGAATGCGTTTGCTGTGTGGTGTTATGGCCTTTCCTTCTGCTGCATGCCTTTATTTCTTTTGATGCATGCTTGTCTTCTTGTTGAGATATGGTTGTGTTATGTACAGGTTCCTTTCTGGATGGATCTGATCTTTAGGTGTCTATTTCAACCTTCATATTTGTACCCTCATGTTGTTGATGCTAGATTTTAATGGGATCAGTACTACAGGAATTCCTACAGGATCTCCTGTAGCTGCTTCTCCCTTTGAAATTTTAGATTTTTTGTGCTTGGCACTATGAGGATGATGCCAAAAATGTGCATAGAGATGGAGAGGAGAAGGGTAGGCTTTAGGTGAGGTGGATGGTGCGGTTCCCTTTTTTTTTTTTCTTTTTCTAAAAAAATTGTTTTTCTATGTCTTTTTTCCTGGGTAGGAAGAAGAATGATGCTTGGGATGTGATGCAAGTCTAGAAATGATGGAAAATAGGTTTGAAGACTGCAGGAGGATTTATAAATCTTTTATGAAGCTTCCCTATTCCTCAAACTGCCTTTAAAATCCATTTTTGGCTCTCTATAATTTTTATAGGAGCCTCCTGTAGAAAACACAGGGCCTCCTGTAGAAAACATAGTTTTCAAAAAAGAAGCACAATGAGGTGAAAATAATGTCAAGAATGATGGAGAAAGGTGAGGGAAGATAGGATAGGTGCTGGTATTGGTTTCAAAGCTCCCTTGGCACCTCCTGCTACTTCTTGTATTCCTCCTACAAACCTGCAATACAATTGGAAATTCATTTTTCTTTTTCTTTTTCTTCTCTTTTTTTTTGGAAACAACCAGGGTGCCTCAGGGAGGTTTTCACCCTAGTTGCCTACCTTGGGTGCCTCCAAAGGAGGTTTTCACCTAGGGACCTTATTTTATTTCTTCTCTTTTTTTTTTTTTTGACACCACTGGGTTGCCTTCGAAGAGGTTTTCAACTCAATGATGGGACTGAAGCGCCTCATGGAGTTTTCCACTTGAGTCCTTATTATTGTTTTTGTTTTTTTCTCTTTTTCTTCAGTGAGTGCATGAAGTGGAGACTGAGACATTCTCCACTACCATCACTGACTTATTGAATCCTTCAATGAACTCTCGCTTGGAGAGGGGTTTCTTGTAGAATTTCAACCAGTGTCCATTGACAAGCATGGGATGGATTTATCATCAATGGTTTCGATCATAACTGAACCATTGTCATTGCATTTCTCCATAGTGTAGGGCGCTAGCCATCTTGTCTTCAGCTTGCCCTTAAAATGTTTATATCTTGAATCATAGAGTAGTGCCCAATCTCCCTCTTGGAATTGCTTATATTTGATGCTTTTGTCATGTCGTATCTTCCTCTAAAGCTGAACTACCTCTGTGTGGAGAAGGGCCCGCAATCTTTGTTCATCCAATTCTATTGAGCTAGAGTAATCTTTCTTTTTGCACATGGCTAAGGTCTAGGTCCAGTTGAGTTGCCACCCTTAGTGTATTGAATTCAAATTCTATTGACAAAAATCCTTCTTCCCATAGACCAGTTCATAGGGTGTGAACCCTATAATGGTCTTCCATGTTGTGTTGTAGGCCTAGGTGGCCTCAAATAATCTGTTTGCCCAGTCTTTTTTGATACTGCTCACTACCTTTGTCAGGATCTCTTCCAAAGCTCTATTAGTGACTTCCACCTACCCATTGGCTTGTGGATGGTAAGGGGTGGAAGTGTTGTGCTTGATTCTATGATGTGTAAGTAGGTCTTCAATCAGATTAGAAGTGAATTAGCTGCCTTGATTTGTAACCAACTCTCTTGGATACCCAAACTTGTAGAATATGTTCTCTCTCAAAAATTCAGCTACTTTTTCCTCTGTTGCTGCTTTGATTGCTTTTGTATCTGCCCACTTTGTCAGGTAGTCAGTGCACGCAATGATGTATTGCTTCTATTTTGAAGGAGGGTTGATAGGACTCACAAAGTCCATGCCACACTTCTCAAATGGTTCAAAGGTCACTTGAGGCTGCATGGGCATTTCATCCTTTGGAGTGGGTTTCCCCATCCTTTGACACCGATCGCACTGGCTGACATATCTCCTCACATGCCGATGAAGAGTGGGCCAATAGTAGCCTGCTTGCAGTATGTTGAAGGCGGTTATTTTTGCTACAAAATGACCTCCATAAGGCCCATCATGACAAGTTAGGAGGATGTCAACAGATTCCTCCTCCCTGACACATCTTCTCAAGATCTGATCTAGACCAAGTTTGAAGAGATTACCCCCAATCTAGGTGAAAGGGGCATGTTGCCTTACTATCTTTCTCTTCTCTTTTGAGGATAAGTGTGGTGGGAACTGTGTTGAAACCAACTAGTTTAATATATTAGCAAAACATGGAGAGAGTACTAAGATAGAAAATAGGTGTTCATATGGCATTTGATCATCCACCATTCCTTCTTCACCTGCAGGCAAATTTACTCTAGACAAAAAGTCAGCAGCAACATTTTCTTTACCAAGCTTATCAACAATGATCAAATCAAACTACTGCAGTAAAAGAAACCATCTAATAATGTGAGCATTTACATCCAGTTTGTTCATTAAATATCTAATTGCAGTATGATCAATGTGCACAAAAGTTTGATAGCTTGTGATATAATGTCTAAATTTGTTTAAGGAATGCATTACAGCTACGAGTTCCTTTTCGGTGACTGTATAGTTTAGCTCTGCCTTTGACACGTTTTTTTATAAAGTGTATGGCCTAAGGCAATTTTTCATCAATTTTTCCCAAGGCTACTCCTATTGCTTTATTCGAGGCATCTGTGTGAATGTGGAAATGTAGGGCCCAATTTGGGCCTCTCAAAATTGGGGTGGTCAAGAGCTTTCTCTTCAAGGTATCTAGGGCTTCTTGATATTTTGCGACCATATAGACTCGAAATGGTTACCTAAAAGGGCAAACAAAGGAGAGGATAACTTGCTGAAATATTTAATGAATCTCTGGTAATACCCAGCTAAACCTAGGAAACTTCTGACATCACTCGCCTTTTGAGGAGGTGTGACCCTTTGGATGATGGCAATTTTGTTGGGATTCACTTGCAATCCTTGTTGAGGTATTGCATGACCTAGCATGGTCCCTTCAGTCATCAAAAATTCACATTTTTCCAGACTGAAGGACAGGTTCATCTCAATACACTTGTCTAGAACTTTTCCTAGGTTAGATAAAGCTTCCTGAAAATTAGATCCATAAGGAGTAAAGTCATCCATATATATCTCTACTGCATCATGAACTAATTTAGAGAATATACTCAGTACCGTTCTTTAGAAAGTGGATGGATCGTTACACAAACCAAAAGGAAGGACTCGGTATGCAAAGGTACCCCAAGGATAAGTGAAAGTGGTCTTATCTTGGTCCTCTGGGCTAATTTGAATCTGATTGTACTATGAAGTAGGAAAGTGTTCCCTCTGTGGACAGAGGCAATCCCTCTATCCCTAGAGTGGGTCTAGTCACAACAAAGACAAAACAACAATTGATTCTCTTAAATATTCATTGTTGGAGGCCTACCTCAAACCAATGGTTGATGATGTTCCATTGTGTTGTTCCAGCTTTTGTTTCCTTCTACTCAATGAGAAATCAACCTGAAACACCACAAGAAGACAATAGAGCACATAACCGAGAACAACAATGATCTGTTTACTTATAATGTCAAGAAATCATAAGCTATCAAATAAATGTACACAAGATATAGGAAATCATCATTGATTGTATTAAAATGAATCAAGAGCAAAGCTTACAACCAAATTTTGATGTCACAAGCCTTCTTAGAGGGTCCAACCATAATGTTTCTTCAAGCATTCACTCTCAAGAATGGGTCTCGCAAATAAACAATATCTCTCTCTCATTCACAAGCTTTAATAAAAAGTGAAGGCACTCCACAACCTCTTAACAAGCTATTAGAAATCCCACACCTGTTACACTCACACCAAAGCTATCTACTAAACACAAAAACACTAGCAACACTTTCCAACCAAAAGAACTAGCAAACCATAGCAATGGTGAGTGATTTTGTAGGAGAAGTAGTCTCCATGAAATGAGGAAGAGGGAGCTTGTCCTCAAGGATGGTTGCACAAAAGACGAAACCACCATCGTAGAGGAGGAAGGGTGACCCAAACTGACCCAACAACTAGGTCTAGAAACATCTAGAAGGCCATCTGTTGGAACAAACTCACCCAATATAGATCGTCGCTAGCCGTGAACTAGGTCTCCACAACAACATCACAGGGAGGCAATGCATGTCGGCCAATCATTGCAATAAATAGATAATAGCCTCACGTCGGGCCTTGAAATTCGATCGTCATAGGAAATGTGTACACCTACGATGGTGTCATGAAGAGACTATTTTTGACAAGGGATCATCACGTATATTAAAGGTTTACTCACGACGAGGCAGAAAATTATGGAATGAGGCTTAACTTGTAGCATCAAAGAGTATTTGTTTAATCTTCGTTGCATGAGTGGGAAGATATGAACATGCTTATTTCATACATGACACAGTCGAGGGACTAAGATGAGGATAGTGAGAAATTACTTTGTAATAGATGCCCCCTAAAGCATGAAGCCCAAGAGAGTGGGAGCGGTGAAATGCTTTACGAAACTGTCTGAAGTGGGATATCACCTTGAAGAACCTATAGGCGTAAGTACAATTGATATCTCTAATAGTGAAATACATGTAGTCTAGGCATGGGTACAAAAATCCAAAAGACATATGAAACTTGGTCTGTGGTATGGATGTAGCCACCCAGTTGATGAGACCATATATAATGATAAATTTATGGTCAGAGCCATCCATGAAGACTCAGGTATGATCGCAGCCATCCATTAAGACTCAAGTATGGTCACAGCTATCCAATCAAAGAGTCATGTATGTAAACATGAACTAATCCATGTAGCCCGAACATATGTAATCTTAGTTTGGGGTCTTGAAACCCTAACCGATCTTAGTACAAATTCTAGCATGCGAACAGATGTGTTGAAGTCAAGCATGATAGAAAATCAGTTGATTACTGTTGAGCCTCAAACCTGCACTCATTTACCCATCCTCCCAACAGCCTTTTCCTACTCATTTCCTTCTTTTGTCATCGTTTCCTTCATCAACTTGTTCAATTCATTGCATTATAGGACTTTTTAACATGATTTTCTAATTGTGCTAATGATTGACTGTTGGTTTAGATTTTTGGTTCAAGTGCCGCAATTCCGCAGCTGATACAGGGTTTCCGCAGCCAATCCCAGATCCTGCAACCATTTTCTTGTTTGCTATGATCCAGGTGTCCTCTAGAGGAAAGAGCCACATGGGCAAGTTCGTATGACTGTGTACATGGTGCGTGTGCTGTCAGCTCAGCCAAACTGGCCGTTTACACCCCTGGTCAACGTGGAGGTAACTCTGGTCAAACGGCAAAGTTGCAAGCGGTGGCACGGCTCTGCGTGTTCAGGCGGAGCAAGAAAGTCACAACTGGCCTCTTCTTTAGCCACGAAGACTACAGGGGACAAGAATCCAATAGCGGATTTATTAACCATGATGACCGTTCCCTAAATCCGTGCACGGTGCTGTTGAACGTGTCTTTTGCATAAGCTGTTAGTTAGCTTAGTTTACGCACAGAATAGTTTATGTACCTACTATAAATAAAGCGTTTCTACACGCTGATTAGTTAGTTTTTGGAAGTTAGTCTTTTGCTGCTGTAAACTTTGTTTCAAGACTCTTTTATATAGCGTTCACACTCTCCACTGTATTTTATTATGTGTTGATTTAATACCAAGAAAACAGTTCTGCTCTTACCTGCTCAGCTGATCTTTTTAATTGGTTGAAGTGGATGGAGGGCCCCTGTCTGCTACAACCATTGTACAGTAGCTTTTAAATTTGCTTTCCTGCATTCCTTTTTTTTCTAATTCACCATGTATATTAATGTACAGTTTGAATTATGTTGCTTTACGTTTATGTACTTTTCATGACTGATCAGTGTGTGTTTTTACAGCTTTGTTAGGAGCCTCGGACAGTGTGCTTTTCCTTCTTTCTAACACTAGTGGCATCTGAAGTTGTCTTATCTAAACTGCTAACTTTCTCTTTGATTTTCATTAGTTTCCTTGCTTAGTTAGTTTCCTTGCCTAGTTACTTTATCAAGTTTTGTCAAGTTGCTGATCTCTTGATGGTTATTTTTATCATAATTCACTAACTTTTATGGGACCAAAACATCATTTAATTGCAACTTGGTTTATTTAGTTTTAGACTCATATTTCTAATTCACTCCTAACTCTTTTTCACATGATCAATTTAGCTAAAGGTAGACTGTTAAGGGAGAATGAAGTAGTGTGATTTGTCACTTAATTTTTGCATTGCTTTAGATTCAATAGAGGAGTTAGAATAGTGTTCTTGCTTTTAGCTGAGTTAATGTAGATGTCATTTTCATTCTTATCAGCAGTAAAGGTATTGGACTAGTGCCATTGGTCTTTTTGTTTGATGCTTTATTTTCATTCGAAGCTTTAATTCCATTCCAAGTTATTGTTCAAGTTTTCTCTTTAAAATTCAAGAAGCATTTTAGAAATCACCACATACACACACATTCACTCACTTGTGTATAACTTCATTCACATCACATTAAGGAAGATAAGTTAGACATAAACTAAAAACACAAAAAGAACTAGGAAAGGCTGATTAAGTATATATTGTACACTTCACTTCATCAGCTTACGAGCCCCGGGTTGACAATTTATGATAGAAATTTAGACAACACTAAATTGACCAAACATTTTGGCGCCGTTGCTGGGGAAGTGAAAATTAGGTAGCCAATTTATAAAAGAAAAAGAGATAAAAATAAGAAAATTTCAAGAAAGAAAAATTAATAACCTCTCAAAGTATGCTCTCCTCTTGTACTTAGAGTGATCTGGAGGATCAGAAAAGAGAAAGTTATTGGTTTGATAGTTTCTTGAGTATGTTCTCTTCTTGCACCTAGAGTGACCTAGAAGATCAGAAAGAGAATTATTACCCTGACTTGAAGAGAAAATAAAAATGATATGCATAGAGCAAGAGATTCTAGGGGAAGGTTTTTAGCTGGAGCCAGAAGTTCGATTTTCACAACTCCATCCACTTCAAGAAATAGGCAAGAGACACCTTCATCACCTCCAACTCATACTCCTAGCTCTAGGATTCCTGGAATCCAAGAGGCAGTAGTTGACTCTCCCATACCATCTATTGAATCCGAAGGAGATTCTTTCCTTTCTTCCACAGGGAGACAGAT
>APFE030395228.1:357125-378365 GCA_000404065.3 Pinus taeda
GAATCTGACCATATCTTGTAATGCATTGGCTGGAATTACCACTCCTCAAACCATCAAGATAGAAGGACAAATCAAGAAGAAAAAGGTAATAGTATTGATTGATTCATGAAGTACCCACAATTTTATTCATTGTAAGATAGCAAAAGAATTGAATTGCTTCCTATATCCAGCACCAGAGTGTCAAGTGATGGTTGCAAATGGAGGACCAATAAATTGCTCTAGAAAGTGCCATAATATCAAGCTATCCATGGGAGAATATGTATTGAAAAGCCCAATGCTTTCCATTCCATTGGGAGGTGCTGATGTTGTACTGGGAGTCCAATGGCTACAATCCTTGGGTACAATAGCTTTTAACTTTCAAGAAATTTTCATGAAATTTTATGTGGAAGGAAAGGAAGTTGAATAAGGGGTATTGCAGGGAAACTGGGAAAGATAATAAGCTCTAACGATATGACAAAGCTTCTAAAAAAGGAACAACGAGGTGTAATTGCACAACTATGTTCACTAGATGTTTCCACATCGAAATCATCTATTGCTCCAGATCTCCAAAAAGTTTTGGACAATCATTCCAAGGTATTTGAGACTCCCAAAGGTCTCCCACCTATTCATGATCATGATCATGCTATTCATTTGATTCCAGGAAGCGTTCCTCCAAACATCAGGCCGTACAAATATCCCTATGCCCAAAAGATTGAAATTGAACGTATGGTTGCAGAAATGTTGGAGGCTGGTATAATTCAACCTAGCCAAAGTTCTTTCTCTACTCCAGTAGTATTGGTGCACAAGAAGGGTGGATCATGGTGCATGTGTCCTGATTATAGGGAGCTCAACAAGCTCACTATTAAAGATAATTTTCCCATTCCTATCATTGATGAATTACTGGATAAATTGCATGGATCAATTTACTTCACCAAGTTGGATCTTCGTTCAGGATATCATCAAATCAGAATGAAGACTGAAGACATTCCGAAACAACATTTAGAACTCATGAGGGTCATTATGAATTTTTGGTCATGCCTTTTGGCCTTACCAATGCACCCTCAACATTTCAAGGTTTGATGAATTCAATTTTCAAACCATTCCTTAGAAAATTTGTTAGTATTCTTTGATGATATACTAATCTACAACAAGTCTTGGAAGGATCATGTTGAACATGTTGACAGGGTGCTACAACTATTGGAGGAAAAACAATTATATGCAAAAAGATCCAAATGTTTCTTTGGAGTACAAGAGGTGGAATATTTGGGTCATATTGTATCTCATGAAGGAGTTAAGGTAGACCCTATCAAAATTAAAGCCATTAAGGAATGGGAAATCCCCACATCCGTAAAGCATTTGCAAGGATTTCTTGGGTTGACAGGGTACTATCACAAGTTTGTTAAGAATTATGGGAAAATAGTAGCACCTCTAACAACATTGTTGAAGAAAGATTAATTTTCATGGACTCCAAAAGCAAAAAAGGCCTTCGAAGATCTTAAAGAGGCAATGTGCCAAGCACCAGCCTTAGCTACACCAGACTTCACAAAAATCTTTATTATGGAATGTGATGCTTTTGGAAATGGAATTGGTGTTGTTTTAATGCAAGATGAAAGATCCATTGCTTTCGAAAGTTTTCCAATCAAGGGAAAGTATTTAAACAAAGCTATTTATGAGAAGGAAATGTTGGCAATACTACATGCACTTAAGAAATGGCAACCTACCTAATGGGAAGACACTTCAAGGTAAAAATAGATTATGATAGCCTTAAATACTTTTTAGAACAAAGATTATGCTCTGAAGAACAACAAAAATGGGTCACAAAGATGTTGGGCTATGACTTTGAAATCATATAAAAAAAAGGGAAGCAAAATGTTGTGGTAGATGCACTCTCAAGAAAGGATGAGGATGTGGAAGCATTTTTGTGCGCCATTTCTATTATCCAGCAGAGTGGATAAATGAAGCAAGGGAGGAATGGAAGAATGACGAAGAAGTGTGGGAACTTATTCAAAAGTTACAACAAGATTCTAGTACATCTGATACATTTAGCTGGAAAAATAATTTTTTATGGTACAAAGATCACTTATACCTCTGTAAGAATTCCCAACTCAAACCAAAGATTCTTCTAGAATATCATGCTTCTCCCTTAGGAAGGCACTCAAGATTTTTAAAATCTTACCACAGGGTTAAGAAGGAATTTTTTTGGGATGGCATTAAATCAGATATTCAAAAATTTGTGGCAGAATGTTTGGTATGCCAACAAAATAAAGCTGAAACAATTAAGACACTAGGTCTATTACAACCTTTATCCATTCCAAGCCAATGTATTATTATTGCTAGGTAAGCTTGGTTATATTGTGACCCCTTAGACTCCTATATATAGAAAGGAGGTTTTGTCATTTGAATCATACAAGAATTGTTCATTTGTGTAATGTAAAGGAGGTTGCCCCTCCAAGAGGCTTATTTCTAAGGCGTTCATCTATCTTTTCTATCTTTTTGTGAGCTGGTTTCATAACAATTTCTTTCCAGTAATTTAACACGTATGTACAACCTTAAAATCTGATGATCTCTGACGAAATAATTCCCATTAAGTTGGTGGACAACAAGTTGAGAATCTAGATTCACAACTAGTGCATCAATATCGAGGTTAATAACCTCAGTCAGTAATTCAATGATAACACTATATTCAGCGACATTTTTTATGGTGCAACCCAAACAAACGCCTTGAAGGTCTACTAACTCACCATAAGGATCGTAGATCACCCATGCCACAGACGAAATATTCTGAGTACTACGAAAAACACCATCAGTGAAACCAATGTAAGGTGTACCAAACATCTGTACGAGAAGTAAAAAGACACAATAAGCAGCAATTATTCCTACACACCAAGCAATACATGAAAACACACACATTGAAAGCACACATATGTACATAGCAAACACACGAAATTCATGCATAATATTTTTTCAGATAAAGCCAATTTTGGGGCTTATCTAGAAAATTTCCTTCATAATCGATCAACTCATAGGCCCTCTTTTGTGAAACTCGTTTCACAATGTAAGGCCTATGCCAGATAGGCTTGAATTTTCTTGCCCTGAGCTTATCATTTGCTTTATCATAGAGCAGGACTAGGTCTCCTTTAACAAAATAACGAGGGTTGACAACTTGGTCAAAGTGAGTTTTCACTCTCTTCTTCTGTGCTTCAATGACTAAAGAGGCTAGTCGATGGGTATTGTCTAATCTCTCTAGGTAAAGAAGACGTTATTCTACCAGAGTAGTGTTTGGGAGAAATTCGACAACTCATTTAAGAGAAGGGATCTCACATTCAATCGGAAGGGTAGCCTCCAGATCGTAAACCAATTGGAATGGGGTGAATCTGGTGGCATCCTTAACTAAAGTTCGGTAGGCCCATAAGGCAGAAAACAACATCAAATTCCAGTTAGAATTGTGCATGCCAATGGTGCGTTCAAGCATCATGACCAGAACTTTGTTGACAGCTTCTACTTGGCCATTGGCCCAAGGATAGTATGGTGTTGAACTATCATGACACAAGCCTATCTGGGTTGTTAACTCAGTCATCATATGATTACGGAAATGGGAACCGTGATTAGTGACGATAGCCTGAGGGACTCCGAATTGAGAAATTACATGATTGAATAAAAATTGAGCCACTATCTTACCATCATTAAATAATGTAGGCATCGCCTTGGCCCATTTTGTGAAATAATCGATGACAGCGATGATATACGCATGCCCCCCGGTTGAGCGAGGGTTACAGGTCACATAATCAATGCCCCATTTGGCAAAAGAGTTATAGACATATTTGGGCACTTCAACCCCAATCACATATGTCGATAAACCAAGGGCTCTTTAACCCATAAAAGTATTGTTTCATACCCTAAAGTATCATGGTCAACTGATTACATCATTTCCTAGAAGTTCCACCTGAAAAACTACTCAGAACTGGCCAAATTTGGACCATACTGGCTGCTCCACTATCAAGGTGGGATGCATAAAAGCTCCTACACTAGTCAGGTGTGATGCATATTGAATAGGCCTTCTGTAGGGCGTGATGAGCGAGAATGGACAAATGGCTGAGACAGTTTTCTAAGTGGATGCTCATGGAATCTTCTAGAAACTTCTCTTATGACACTTGCCTCTCTAAATTCGCCCAAAGATGAGTAAGAGATCAATGAAATATCCAAGTGGAACCAAGAACTATCAATGGAATGACACTAATCAAAAACCCAGATCTGACTCGCACCCTTAAAAGACATCTATAAATGGATCCCTCATCTTAGAGATCTAGAGGCTAGAATTTTGTAATTTGTAAGGAAGTGATGTTGGTTTATCTTTGAGAAGGAACATTATATTGTTGGTTGATCTTTATTTTCATGAGGTGAAGAGGGCTTTGATGCTGGGAGGATGATGTTGGATCAGGCAGCTAGGTTGTAATTCTCCCTTATACTATTAATAAAGTTCTTTGAGTTTTCCTCCATACAATCGTGTATTTGTGAATCTTGTTAGTTGTGAATGCAATTGTATGATCAATGTATTTTTGTGTCTACATTGTTTATGATATTATAGATCGATATGATTTGATGGTGCTTTGTTACTTTGTCTCTACAGGTATTCTCTAAGTGGGACAAGTAGGAGAGGATTTGCAAGCTCTATCAAGGGAGAGAGAAATCAAGCAAGGAGTAAAGTGGAAGATCCAAGTTGGTCCCCTTTGCTTCTCTCTTATCTATCATACATAAAGGAAATCACAAATTTCTTTGTTTTTTGTTTCTAAGATAGCTACCAGTCTTAGTGGGACTAGAAGATCGAAAAGCCACTATTTTTCCCAGGAAAAAATGGTGATTCCACTCGGGGGATAATATTTTGTTTGTTTTTTATTGTTGTTTGCTTCATACACTATAGACAGAGCGTGAAGTTAGCCAAATAGCCTTCGAACTGCTCTTGCTATGCAATTGCAAAGTAGATGAATGCTACTCTAGTCAATCTCTGGGTTGGTTTATGAACTGAACATCTGACTTACAAGCATTCTAAATGCCCTTGTGGTAGCTCATTAACCTCCTAAGATCATACCCCTGTACTTTGTTCTTTACTATTCATAGTAGCTCAGCCTAAATCACTGAACTTAGCTACAAATTTAGGCAAAAACCCACCTTAGTTTTGCTCCCTAACCCATTGCATTGTCTTTAACTAGAAACCAGTATGCATCACACCTCCCGTGTGTAGCAGGTGAGATGCAACCCTAGTTCTGAGAAGCACAAGTGCAATGACTGAGTAATAATATTTCTCTCTTTGAAATTTGGGTTTTTCCTCCTTGTTTTTCAGCTCTATTCAGTTGTTTTGCTGCTTATGGTTAGTATCTCATTGCTGAAGCCTCCTTCCTTTACATTGTTCAATCTCCATTGATTAGGATTAGTAAATGTTTTTGTGTATTTTTCCATCATTTACGATCCTTCATAAAAAGGTAGCTTAATCGAACTGTCGTTTTTTGATGCAAAAGTGTTGTAAATGTCATTTTGAGTAAAAAAGAAGAGCGTCATAAAGTATTCCTCCTCAAGATAGTCAATTGTACTTTTGTAATTGTATTTGATTTGAATTATTAAAATTTGAAGTGTCGAAAGCAATTTTCAATTCGAAATCAAAAAGTGTTGTTTAGGCTTCCTTTCATTTTGAAAAGAAATTGTCGAAATGTTGCTTTGAAGAAAATGGTTCAAATCTATACTTAGTTTTCCTTTTTTGCATTCACACATTAAGGAAACGAAAAAAAATACATACATTTGCATTTTCGTTTAGACTGTGTGCGAAAATGATTTAGGAAAAGCCCATTTAGTGTGTGCTCTTTTCTCTCTGCTGAAAGAATCGTAATATTCTTTCCTTAGTAGCTAGGATTTTCATTGCTAAAAGAAAAACAACAACTGTTTATCATTTTAGATTGCATATTTAGGAATTTCACATCTACATCACATGGTGAACCTTGAAAGACAAACTTGTAAACAAGATCAACTCTAAAATAAATCTCAATGGACGTAACAACGATTTGGAACCTAACACAACACATCTAGAAGTCTAGGCTAGAGAATTGTTCCAACATCATAAAACCTGGTAACTATCGTTTTCATCGAAGTTTGGGTGATTCCTCCTCTTTGATACGAAAAGTGATAGTACAAACTTTTTCTCCCCGTACCATCGAGTATATATTGGGAGATGACAATAGGCTAATATCCTTTATCCATAGGAAGCCATGTCTGTTGCCCTATCGATTGCAATGCACTAAACACAACATTCGAGAAGATTGAATACCATACATAAGTCCTTGGTAATTTCTCTTTCGTTTACCACCGAGGTGTATATTGCAGTTTTGTAATTGGTTTGGTAATCCCTCTATCTAGATCTCTAGTGTAGTCCCCTTTGTTCCTTTTCGACTCCTTAAAAGAAAAAGTCCATCTAAGCACTTGTCACTTCAGGCTTATTAAAAATCGAAGGCTACTAGAGTCATCTTTATCTTTTTCTCGACTTTTAAAAATTGAAAAAGAAAAGTTGTGTCAAAGCGTCATAAAATTTATTTTATTTGGAACAACATCTCTATTCCTTCATTGATCTTAGGTTGAGATAATGGAGTCCATCAATCAAGGAATCCCTCTTGGGGGGAATCCTAGTCCTTTCTCTTCTTAGGGAGATATTGGTGCTTCATATATGGCTACATTGTCCCTTCCAGGAATCACAATTTGCCTACTAGTATGGCTATTCTCAACCTCTGTCATTCAAAATACCATAATTCCTCAGCAATCGAATCAACAACCAGTTGATACCGAACATGACCCTTCACCTTCTACTTTGTTTGTTTCTCCCTCCCCTTCTTCCTCTTTGCTTGGTGAAAATAGTGATACTAGTAACCAAGTGGCTAAGAAGAAGAAGAAAGGGAAGGAGAAAAAGAAGAAGAAGTCAATTAAGCAAGGGGAAACAATGAATCATCTAGTGAAAACCCACACATTAAATCTCTTATATATCCTTATCTAATTTGCAAAGGAAACCATTTTCATCGAGATTGTCCTTGCATTTCGCAAATCTTGAGGGAATGGTCTCCCCATTCGCACCGTCCGATGTCATCAACCTCTGGTGATCATGCTGACAGCACACCATCAACTAGTGAAAATGAAAGTCTTGGATAGGAAAGAAAGGTCAAAACTCCATGTCTATTATGTAAAGGAGACCATTACCTTCCCTGTTGTCCTTTTCTAGATGAAGCCAAGAGAATCTTGCATAATCGTCCTGCTTCACCACAGCGACTTCCACCTAGATACAAGAAACTCTTACCAAGTCCATCGCTAGTTGAAAATTTGACTTACATAACTCAATCGTCAGTTGAAACACCTATCATTGAGAGTGAACCTTCTGAGTCCATATCGGACCAAAGTCAATAGTTCGAGATGGTAGCTGACCCAATCTTGCCTTCAGAAGGTCCACCTTCAAATGATACAACTTCCAAAGAGAATGAGAACGACACCTTTCAAATTATTTTTATCAATACAGAGTCTAATGGGGGAAACCCACCCGTTCCTTTACAATAGGAGGAAAATTCCCCAGTTCAAGGGGTTCATCCAGCCATTTATCCGGTACCCCCTCTGAGCAGTCTAGTCGTTTCCTTCAATTGGAATTAACTAGAAAGACCCTACCTTCCGTCTAATGTACCATTCTGGATCATAGTACAAGTTTACAAAATGATCATGCTTGGCACTATCATATATGAAGGGGCTTCAATGAGTATCCTTTCCTCAACTACTTGGAAATTGCTTGGTTCGCCATCATTTATGCCTTTTACTCAAAATTTATTAGGCTTTGACAAAGAAACCAGTCGACCATTAGGGATCCTTCCAAAGTTGCCCATAACTTTGAAAAGGAAAACCAATCACTTGAATGTGATGGCAGTCCAAGGACCTTTAGATTATAATCTACTTCTTGGACGTGACTATATATATAGCATGGAAGCTATTGTTTCCTCACTCTTTTGAGTGATGTGTTTCCCACATGAAGGCAAAATGGTATAGCTTATCAACCAGATTTCATTTCCTGGTTCAAACACAACACTAAGTCAAGCATCATTCCTAAGTGGTCTCTTTGCATTGGGAATGTGTCTTCAACCTTCATTCTATCGACCTAATTGTGGTGAATAGTCTAGTGAATGTAATGAAGCTTAGGGGGCATGCACCCTAGTATGCTTCGGTAGATGAACCCAGGTGAAAAGATAGATTTCCTTGTAGGTTATGTGATCAATCTGAAACACCATTTCCTTGTAGGTTATGTGATTGGTTTGAAACACCATTTCCTCGTAGGTTATGTGATTGGTTTGAAACACCATTCACTTTTGTCCACTATGTGGACAAAGCCAAGGAAGTGTTTTGTCTAAACATGGATGAAACAATCCTACTTAACTGCAGTGATTTCCATATGGTTACCTAGAGACTCTCCTTTTCTTGATACCTAGGGGCATGCAAACCTTTTTACGCAAGCGAAAAAACTACCAATTCCTTTTCTTAGAATTTTAGATTTTTTAGCTTTTTAGTTTTAACTTCTTAGGTTATGCGGTTGGTCCGGAAATGTCTACACAGTAGACGGACCAAAGGAAAGGTTTTGACGGAAGACAAAACCATCCTACCTAATCTCAGTAATTCCTTAGCTTTTTAGTTTTTCTAGATTTGTAGTTTGGTCATTTCTAGCCTACATAAAAATGCAATGAGCACATGTTATCATAGAATTCAAGCTCCCTAAAAAATAAACCTACCAATGAGAGACATCTTTAGTTACTAGTATGAGCAATGTTTTTGCAAGGTTCAAGCTCGTTAAAAAATAAACCTGCGAATGAGCAATGTTTCCGCAAGGTTCAAGCTGATTAAAAAATAAATCTGCCAATGAGCAATGTTTCTACAAGGTTCAATCTCGTTAAAAAATAAACTCTCCACTAAGCATATGTTAATGCAAGGTTCAAGCTCATTAAAAAATAAACATACCTTTATTAAACGACCTCTGTGATTCCCATGCTATCAGCCTTTTGAACCTTCGTTGTGTTCTACCATCCCCTCCATTCTTTTGGACGATCATATGCTTCCACTTGATTGTTTACCCTTTTGAGTAACAACTGCAATAAGTGATTCTATTAGCCACCCTCTTCACACCAACATGTTTTGAGAAGTTCCAAACTTACTTGAAACCAGTTGCTACCCGAAAACACCACTCGTTCCTCAAAAAATGAGTCTCTTTTAAACTCTTTTTAGACTCGTTAAATATGAAAAGATTGACGAGCTATTGGCCTTTCCAGCTCATTAAAGAGAGGGGAAGTTCCATCCCTCCTATATTTTAATTTTTTTGGACCTGAGGGATTATCCCACAAAAATATCGAGCGCTTGTTTTTTCGGCATGCTAAAGCTATCGAAAAAACATCCCTTACGTATTATTTTATACTTTTTCGCATTTAAGGGATTATGCTACGAAAAAGGACCACTATAGTTTCCTTTTCGACCCATTTCAAACTCTATAAACGTGAAAAGGACTGAGTTATCCTTATCGTTAAACTCATTAAAACAATAGCAACAAACTTTTCCACCCAGACAAGAATGATTTTCACTATCACTAGGCTCACTAAAAAATAGTGACAGGTTTGCTCGAAGGGCAAATTATAGAACAAGCATATGTTATCCTCCTCAAGCTTGAAAAAAATAAAGAGGTACTGATCAACAATGACTAAGGAAAAGGGAAGAAAACTTGAAGAATTATATTGGTATCAGGTCACTCTTGAACATGACACTTTCACTCCATCACCATGATTCAGTCAGGTTGGGTTATTCTGTTTTCCCGTCATATCACCATTGGTCCTCTGTACCATCCATATTTTGGGACTAATGATACCAATCCATTGCAGTGTCACCGATATGTTAAAGAGAAGCCATTCAGAGAATTCACCATCTAGCTAACGCCTCATCCATTGCAATACCTTCACCCTCCATTTTTCATGACTGCCATTCCCGAAACTTGTATCATTAGATTGTTTTCACCTCCAAAAAATAATTTACTTTGTTTTGTGTCGTAGATGTGGGATACATCAAGGCCCTCCTATGATGGGTCACTTCTTGTCGACATCAACTCATTATCCAAGAAGTTCACTTAGAAACAACCCTTTCAGTACTTTGAAGCTTGCATGCCTCAATGGAAAATTTCTCACTTCTAGTGACAGGTTTACATCAATGGCCTTCAACCGAAAGATTTTACGTGGTGTTCAACATCAGATCATATATTCACACCATGTGAATTGTACTATAGTACCTTGAAGGTCATTATCATTATCGATGATTCCTCTTGCACTTGTTTCACATGGATCAACTTGTACATCGGGCGAAGATTGAATGAGTTTGAAGACCCTGGATCTAGTTTCATCCATCCAGGCTGTGATATATTTACGAATATAAAGACATCAAATGTACACAAAAGCTACATAGATGGTCATCCAAGCCAGGAACGATGACCCTTCATATGAAGAATCACCAGTCTGCAACTGTAGATGATTATCTGTTCTATGTACATGAAAATGAATTTATAAAGCTGAGCATGGGAATTCCCGCTTCAGCTAGATCATGAAAATAATATAATGATGATGTATTTTATTGTATCTTATACAGTTCACCTTCTAGTTCGAATTCCTCAAATCCTTATGATAAAGCATTTCACCTGACATCAAAAGATTTACAACCTCATGCTTTAGGGGGCAACTGTTATAGACATATTTGGGCACTTCAACCCCAATCACGTATGTCGATAAACCAAGAGCTCTTTAACCCCTAAAAGTGTTGTTCCATAGCCTAAAGGATCATGGTCAACTGATTACATCATTTCCCAAAAGTTCCACCTGAAAAACTACTCAGAACTGGCCAAAACTGGACCATACTAGCTGCTCCATTGTTAAGGTGCAATGCATACTGGGTCCTACACTAGCCAAGTGTGATGCATACAGAAGAGGCATTATGTAGGGTGTGATGAGTGAGAATGGACAAATGGCTAAGACAAATTGCTAAGTGGATGCTCATGGAATCTTCTAGAAACTTATCCTATGACACTTGCCTCTCTGAATTCGCCCAGGGATGAGTAAGAGATCAATGAAATCTCCAAGTGGAACCAAGAACTATCAGTGGAATGAAACTAATCAAAAACCCAGAGCTGACTCACACCCTTGCAAGAAATTTATAAATGGATCCCTCATTTGAGAGATCTAGAGGTTTGAATTTTGTAATTTGTAAGGAAGTGTTGTTGGTTTATCTTTGAGAAGAAACATTGTATTGTTGGGTGATCTTGCTTTTCATGAGGTGAAGAGGGCTTTGGTTCTGGGAGGATGATGCTGGATCAGACAACTGGGTTGTAATTCTCCCTTCTACTATTAATAAAGTTATTTGATTTTTCCTCCATACAATCATGTATTTGTGAATATTTTTATTTATGAATGCAATTGTATGATCAATGTATTCTTGATTCTACATTGTTTATGATATTATAGATCGAGATGCTTTGATGGTGCTTTGTTACTTTGTCTCTACAGGTATTCTCTAAGTGGGACAAGTAGGAGAGGAGTTGCAAGCTCTATCAAGGGGGAGAGAAATCAAGCAAGGATTCAAGCAGAAGATCCAGGTTGGTCCCCTTTGCTTCTCTCTTATCTATCATACATAAAAGAAATCACAAATTGATTTGATTTTTTGTTTCTAACATAGCTACCAATCTTAGTGGGACTAGCAAATCGAAAAGACACTAGTTTTCCTAGAAACAAAAAGGACCGACGGTAACGACAAGGTGTAAAGGAGTAGGAGGTGCATGCATCTTCCATTGGTATATTTGCCACACATGACAAAAGCGGATGGTGAGAATGTAATCCTTAAAAATAGATGGCCAAAAATAATCAACCCAGAGGATTTTCTGAGTAGTAGCATATCTGGAACATATGACCACAATGGGTATTGGAGTGGGAGTCATTTAAAACTTGTTCGACTTCCTCGAACGTAAAAAAAACGATGGAGAATAGAGTCAGCGCCGAGAGGGTATAGGGTGTCCCCAATAATGTGATAAGGTTGAGAATGATGGCAAATACGTCGCCAAACATCCTTAGACAAATCAGGATGAAAAGAGGATGTCTGAAGCTAGGTAATAATATCCCTGTTCCAGGGATTATGGGTGTTAATCAAGAACAAAGGCTCGTCTGAAATATGATCTTCGGATCGAGAGGGTGCAATAGAAGATGGTAGCGAGTAGAGCAAATCAGCGAAAACGAGGGATTTCATAGGCTTGGCCGTAGTAAACTCCAAGTCAAACTCTTAAAGGATGACAATCTAATTTTAGTACTTGCCCCCCAGTAACTGACGTGACAAGATGTACATCATTGGTTTTCATTTAGAAAGCACCGTCATTGTGCGCAATAGTATATAGTGGTGGAAATGTTGGACAACATGAACGGCCGCCAATGCCAGCTTTTCAATATAGGCATATTGAGTTTCCATGTCAAGTAAATTGCGACTGAGATAATAGACAACATGCTCGGTACCATTATCGTTGTCTTGGACTAGAACCATGCCAATGGTGCTATTAGCGATGGCTAAATAAAGAGTGTAGTCATGGTGATAATCAGGTGGATGTAATAATGGAGTAGAAACAAGGAGCGCCTTGAGGTGCTCAAATGAATCTTGTGCAGCAGTATCCAAAACAAAGGAGGTATCCTGCTTTAATAACTATGTATAGCCTTTGGCAACTTTGGCATAGTTTGGAATAAAACGATGTAAAAAATTTTCTTTGCCCTGCGAACTCTGCAATTGCTGCAAAGAAGCAGGAGGAGGAAGATTCCAAATGGCTTCAACCTTGAGGGGATCCAGATGGATGCCCTCTTTGGAGACGACAAACCCAAGAAGTCTGTTGGATTCAATGCAAAAGACACACTTATGCATATTAAGATAGATACGATAGCGTTGATAACAAAGAGAAGATGTTGTGGATTGTCACGATGCTTTGCTGAATGAGCCGGAAGGTCATCTAGGTAAGGCTGCACAATGTGGTGAATATCATGGAATGCATAAGACATTGCACGTTGGAAGGTAGCACCAACATTCTTAAGATCGAAAGGGAGCTTATTATAGGAAAAGGTACCCCACATGTAGATGAAAGCGGTTTTGTGTTGATCTGCCGGTGATATATTGATCCAGTTATAACCAAAAAATTCATCCATAAATGAATAAATTTCACTCGCATCACAATCATTAATGAGCTGATCAATGAAAGGTGTAGGGTAGATATCTTTGGGGCAGACACGATTAATGTCACGATAATCAACACACACCCTAATAGTGCCCTATTTCTTGGTCATAGGGACAATATTAGAAACCCAATATATAAGTGGGATAGGTTAAATAAACCTTGTTTTAAGAAGTTTTCAACTTCTGCTTTAATAGTTGTAGCCTTTCAGGGGTGCACGGGGCATAGACACTATCAAACAAGTTTAGCACTTGGATACGTAGGTATTTCATGGATCACGATGCTAGGGTTAATGTCTGGCATCCCTTCATATGACTAAGCAAAAACATCATGAAATTCTCGAAAAAGATTGGTATAAAGTTGAATTTCCTCCAGAGTACAAGTTACTCTGATTTGAATATGCTCGACAACCCTTGGTTTAACAAAGATGTCGAGAGGCATAGTTTGCATAATGTTCCCCATGTTGTCTTTAGAGAAAATGTGATGGATTTGAAGAGGTGTCTGAAGGAGTTGGGAGAGGACACAGGAAGCAAACTACTTAATACAAGTAATCATAACCCCGTGGTTAGGGAGAAACGAGGAACGATGGTGATGATCATACCAAGGAGGTTCCTCAAAATACATAGTCTCAATGATCACTTCATCAGAAGGAAATATTTCATGTAAGGGATCTGAAGAAGCGTTGTCTCCAAGCTAGGGAGATTGGATATTTGTGTCCAGATCCCTACTTGATGGAGTAGGTTCAGAAGATGAAGTTGATGCAAAAACAATTTCGATGTAGTTGAGCTCAACAACACTCAATGGCATGACATCACCCTAAGATTCTACCTGATCAATAGGAGGAAGCACCCAAGGATTAGAATAGACAGAGATCATATTTATGGGAGTGATTTTGGGAGGTGGGAGCAAAAAAGCACCCATAAGGGCAGGATCTTTAAAAATTCTAGCACCCATGCTCTCATATGGAATAGAGGTATGCTCATTGAAAGGCATGTTGCCATAAGAAGAAGAAGAAGTGAAGAAGGACAACTGGTCTATCGTGACAATTTTCCCTTGATGGGGAAAACGAAGGACATGAAATAGAGATGAAGCCACAACTCACATTGCATACATCCAGTTTCGTCCCAAGAGGAGGTTGTAAGTTAAACTTGCATCGAAAACTTTCTCTTCAACTTTGATAGTCTTTCCTTCCAAGGTAATAGGCAGACATGGGAGGATAGCATAAGGATAGGAATCTCTCCCATCAAAGGCTTCCAAGGTATTGGGAGAGTGACTCAAGGTCATAGAACCAATCGCCTTCCAACAAGCCACAGACATAATGCAAGTGGAAGAACCTTCATCAATAACAATGTAGTGAATAGTTTTATAATTGATGATGACTTGGATAAGGCAATTTGGTGAGGCAGTCTTAGTACATGATTATCTATGTCAAAAGTGATCAAATCCGAGTCAGCCGGGTCAATGCCACCAATGGCTAAAAACAAAGACTTCCTCTGGGAGGTACAGCTGTGGAGGACTTCTAATGCGGACATAGTCAAGGGATCTTGGGCTAAGTCCTCAGTGATGCTATAGTGTTGTGTAGCATGAGCACTAGGGTTGTAGGAAGACTTCTGGAGCACTCCTTTAGGAGGAGGTTGAATTACTGACTTAATACTAGGTCGCTCGATATGGAGTAGACCAGTACTGGACGAAGGAACACTAGAGGGGACCTCAATTTCCTTCTTGGCGGGTGAAGGATATTCTTTTGACTGTGTACTAATATGGATGGGAATCATCCCAACTATAAATACTTGGGAGCTGAAGGTGGAAGAGGATTGAGATGGATCAGACACCATTTGAGTCTGCTACAAAGGGAAAGGCTCTTTGAGCATGGCAGGAGTCCTAGGGGTTCTTTTTAGTAAATGACTAACTTCAGACAACCTAGGGCAGTCTTTGGTATAGTGATCCTCATCACAAATGAGACAAGGATACTTAGGCTTGCATTTGGCACATTATTTGGCTGGAGGCTTAGGGCCATCCTGCTTTGGTTGATTAGCTTTATTCTTTCCTTTTCCCTTCTTCTTACCTTTTGAAATTTTGTCCACCACGGTGGACTGGATGGCGTGAAATTTGGAGGTCTTACCAGAATTGGGTGAAGCCTGAGAAACCAGGGTTTGTGGAAGTTTTTTTGGAGGAAGCATTAATGGAGCCAATGACACCATCAACATATGGCGTTGACGGAGCTTTGGAATTTCTAGGCCACAGAGCTTCAGGCAAATAATCATATAATGTACCAGACTAGGAGTAAAACAAGTCAAGATACTAAGCACACGCAATAGCTTGCTCTTCAGTTACACATGCCCCCATAGCAATGTCTCGGGCTATCAGACCGACGAACGAGGTTGTAAACTAGTCAGTCAGAAGCTGATCAAGAATCCAGAACTTAACCATATGATGATGCCTCCTCCATTCATGGATATGATTAGAGATATGCGTGGCCATGTCCTGTTTCAAAGATGTCAAGAGATGTGTGCCCATTTCATATTGAATCGACAACTGAAAATGTGTTAAAAATGCCATAGCAATCGAGTTAAAGTCTTGAAAAGTTCCGCGATCTAGCTCAATGTACCATTTGCAGTAGAGCCAATGAAATTCCATTGGAATAGATTGATCTACATTAAATAGTCAAGCCATGAATTTGATGAACACCATAAGTGATAGGTCATGACATGAGCTTGGGGATCTTCTCCTGCCTTACCATCGAATTTGGGACAATCATCGGGGATCTTAGTTGGAATCGGTGGCCAATACAGATTATGAAGAATGGAATCATTTGTCAGTTTGGACACATCCAGTAACTCCAACGTCACCAAAAAGGGTAATTGAGGGTTGAAGGACATCTGAGGCTACAGGTAAGAAATAGGGTTAGAATTCCATCCAACTCCCGGTTGCTCCCACCGATTTTTCCCAGACGGATTTGGCCCATAAGGGTTTTGTTCATAGGGATTATAATTGTATCCAGATGGTTGACCTTTGCTCTGACTACTAGCAACCCACTGATAAGGGTTAACCTGTGGCTGTTGATAATTTTGGTGCGGGGAAATTTGAAGTTGCCCTTGGGGTTGCTGGAAACCATATGGCGACTGGGCTCCAAACTGTGCCTGGCGACCAGGCTACATTTGATACACAGGTTGGGATTGAAATCCAACTTGAGTTTGAAGACAAGATTGGGTCTGGATCCCAGAATGGGCCTGAAAACTAGGTGGAGCTTGAGAAGCAACAAGCGTTTGAGTGCCCAGTTGAGTAGGTCCTTGCGAAAACTGAGGCTGACCCATCTGGCTAGAGGGTTGGCCTAGATAATACTGAGGTTGACCCATCTGCCCAGAAGGTTGAGCTTGTTGGGTGATGGGTTGACCTTGCATAACCGAAGGTTTTCCTGACTGACCAGATGGTTGAGCAGGCTGAACAACTAACTGGTCTTGCTGGATTTGAGGTTGACCAACTTGTCCAGAAGATAGACCAAGTCGAACAGTGGGTTGACCTTGCTAGATTTCAGGCTGACCAACTTGTCCAAAGGGGTGACCTTGCTAGGCACTAGGTTGGCCTTGTTGGATGTAAGTTTTTCATGGGTTGCCAGTAGGTTTCCCAAAGTAAGTAAAGGAGGAACCACTGTAGGCCGAAGGTTGTCCCTGTAAGGGTTGTCCTTGTGGGCCAACAAGTTGCCCTGGATAAGGTTGCCGCTAATACTACTATCCATAAGATGACTGCCCATAAGATGGCTAACCTTGATAGGGTGATCCTTGAAAATTTGAAGGCTATGTTTGGCCACCATGATAATTGGTGGGGCCCCAAGAAACAGATAACGGAACCAAAACCTCAACCGCAAGTTGTGATGGCATGGGTGATAGATATAGGCTCTTGAAGAATCATAATAATGAAATAGATTCTACGGATCTAGATTCTGAAGAGCTTGCAAATATTGATCATATGCCCCCTACTGGAATGGAACCAGAAGAAACCAGGACACTATGGGTGGGATTAACAACTATAGATGCCGAGGCCAATGGACCACCACTAGTAGGACCAACTAAAGGTCCAACAATAGTGGTCACGACTGAAGATGCAGTGACGACACTAACAACGGGAGTCTAAGAAGCCACACAAATAGTTGGAATAGTTGGGACAGATGTGACAGTCACATTGTGAATCTAGGGTGTAAAAGGCTCTGAGGTAGGAGTGATGGTATGAGACCACATGGAACTCATAAGGGGAGATCTGGATCTCATGACATCAACTAAATAATGGTAATGAAAAGGAAATGTGATACCAAGAGGGGTGACACAGAAGGGTGAAGTGTTTGTAGGTATAGGAATTTCACCACTTGCCATGAGGGTTTCTTCACTAGAGACAGGGTTCGTCTCATCCATGTCAGAGGAAGGCATTGGGACCAAAACACCAAAAGGAGTAAGGGGAAAGTCTTCTTTAGAAGGCTCCTAAATAGGGTTCCAATAAATATCTTATAACTCATCTTTAGGAGTGCAAGAGTTAAGCGGTTGGATACTCAGAATAACAGGAAGAGTATCAGTAACAACTGGTACCTCAAAAGTGACAAAAGATGGAGAGCCTTGGTCACTTGGTACAGGAGATGGGACCGATGATTCTACCAGGATGATTTAACTCAAAAATTCCTAGGGAAAACTAAAAAAGTAAGGAAAACAATCCTATGCAAACTAAAACGCAAACAAGATCTAACAAGGTATTGTGAACGTGGCCGAATAGATTTTAAGACATAGGAACAAAACTTGACCTTGTCATATTTAAAGAGTCGAGAAAAGGAAAAAAGATGACTCTAGTGACCTTCGAATATTTAATGATCCTGAAAGGAAAAGTGCTCAGATGGACATTTTATTTTAAGGAGTCTGAAAAGGAATGAAAGTGACTTCTCTGGAGAAATGGAGAACTAGGCAAAAGGTTTACCAAACAACCCTAAAACTGCATATACACCTTGGTGGTCAAATGAAAACCAAGGACTTTCCGTACGGCAGTCAATCTTCCCAAATGATGTGTTTGGTGTGTCATGGTTTGTAGGGCGGCAGAAACGGCTTCCTATGGATAAAGGATGATAACCTAGTGGGGTCTCCCAACATATACTCCCCGATACTGGGAGCACAAGTCTATACTAGGGGCTATTGAGTCACAAAAGGAGGAATCACCCAACCTTAAGTGAAAGCAATAGTGACTAGGTTTAATGATGCCAAAGCACGTCTCTAGCCTAGACCTCTAAATAATGTGCGTTATGTTCCAATGCGTTGTTAAGTTCATTCAGTTCATTTTAGAGTTAATCTTGAATTATGTTTCAATTTCCAAGCCCTACCGTATGTATATCATAAAACCCTAGGTTGCAACTAGAATGAGTGAAGCATCTTTCATTTCGATGAACACCTACTTACAGAAAGGTAGAGAGTTCATTCCCAAACCAAGACAAGCAAGACAAGCAAATGCAAGGACTAAGAAACACATTGTATTAACACATCAATCCTACAGTGCATTGATACTACTAATGATAGATTTAATGTTTGCTTTTCAATTTCTCGAACATGAAAATTTGAAATGCAAATGTACTTTCACTTTTGTATTCTAAATGAATGCAATCTTTTGATTTTGATTGTTTTGAATTTAAATAGGCAAACAAGTAAGTGTGAATTGAGTGATCCAAGCAATTGTAATCTATGCTCGGTAGTGAAAAATCAAATCAATATCAATAATTGACACTAAACATCAACCAACAAGTAATAAAAAATCCTCAAGCAAATTAACAAGACGGTTGTAGATGAACCTTGGATAGATAAGCAACCCGGGCATATGATTCAAAAAGTTGAAAGAGCTAGGTCACAAGGCCAAAAAACAAAAGATTCACTGAAAGGATCCAAAGAGACATTATCTTTAACCAGAAGCAATTAAAAAAAATCAATGGGCAAGAGGAAGATAGCAGGGGGTAAAGAGATCATGGACCTAACTTTTTTTTTTTTGTATGTCCATGTTGGGTTTTGTGTTATTTGTTTTGTAGGGAAAAAAAGAGCTTTCTCAAGCAAGCACGCAACCCAAAGCTTCAGTGACTAAAAAAAAACAAAGTCCCCCCCCCCCTCTCTCTCTCTCTCACTCTCAAACTTTTTGTTTAGCTCACTTGGTTCAAAGCTAATTTATGAGAGTAGAGGTCTTGAGTTCAAGTCTCCTTTTTGTTGGGAAGGGGGCATTTTTTTTTCATTTCCGCACATTCCCGCATTTCGTTGGTGCCTTCATCAATGTTTCTTCAAAAAGCCATAACGTCTTCATCCGGAAGTCGTTTTCAGAGCCATTTTTTTTGAACCAGCCTAATTTTTTGAGAACTTTCCATTGGAACACTTATTTTTAGCATATATATCTTTAGTTTCTGTTAAAATGGAAAGTCCATGCCAAGTTATTCTTGAAAGCACTAACTACTTCCAATGGTGGTCCTACATTGTGGATTTACTTAGAAGTAAAGGTCTTTACAGAATAGCCTCATTCCAAGAAACCAAATCGAAAGATGAAGATAAGGCAGCTAAATGGGAAAATAGGCAAGATCAAGCACGTGGGTTGATAGGAATGTCTATTTCTCCAGATCTTAGATTCCATATTGTAGAACTTGATACTCCTGATGAAGCAATGAAATAGATTACTAAAGTTTTTGGAATCAAAAATGAACTTAGAGCCCCTCAACTTGAAAATGAGTTGCTTACATTGGACCCCAATAATTTTTCTTGCATTGAAGATTTTTTGTCCAAGTTCAAGACCCTTAGACTTCTCTTGGAAGGTGTTAAGGTTAAGAAAGAAGATAGTGCCTTATCTATTGCATTCTTACTAAGTTGGGACCAACCTACTCTGTGTTTGTTTCCACCTTCCATTCTACAAGAGAAGCCTTCATTTCTCAAGGACATGATTACAAGCCCCCTTCCTTTGATGCTTTTTGTGATTCTTTAATAAGAGAACAAGAGAAACTCTTACACCTTGGTCTTCTTAATCTTGGAAACTCTTCTAAGAAAGCGTTAATCGCCCAGCAGCAACCAAACTCAAAGAATCCTAAGAAGTCATATCCGAAAAAGCATGGTCCTAAACCAAACAAGGGTCCTAAGTAATTTCAGCCTCAAAATGAAAAATCATTTCACCAGAATGATAAGGCAAATAAAAACAAAGGCAAGAAGACTTATAGACATTGTAACTTTTGTAATCGAGATGGCCATTTAGAATCTAAATGCTTCAAAAAGATGGAAGCCTTGGAAGCAGCAATGAAGAAGCATAACATCAATTTGGAGCACCTTCAACTTCATCTTCAGGAATGCACTTTCTGCATGTCGTTGTCAATCATCTCAGTCTGGTTATGCTTTAAATGTATCTTCTTCTTCTCATTCTCATGAGTGGCTCATTGATTCTGGAGCCTCTTATCACATGGCCAAAAATAAAGCCATGTTTTCTTCGTTACATGATTGTAACACCAAAAATATATATGTTGGTGATGATAGATCTCTTAATGTTTTGTAGGGACTGGAACTGTTCATATAGACAATGGTCAATTTAATGATGTATTATGTGTTCCAACCTTATCCTCCAACCTTCTATCTGTTTATCAAATAACTCATTCAGATGAAGGTAAAATCGTTGAATTTTCACCTCATGATGTTGTAATTAAGGACCTAAAGGATCCTAGACAGATTTTAGCCACTGGAATTGCTGATGATTCCATAAGGTTGTATACGTTTCACAACTTTGGGTCATCAAATCTTCACTCAGTATTTGTTGCTCATAATGATGAAGTGAGCAAACTTTGGCATGTGTGATTTGGTCACTTAAACTATCACTCTCTTCAGAACCTATGTAAAGAAAATATGGTGACAGGTCTTCCCATGGTATCTTGCAGAGATGGTGTCTGTTCCGGATGTGTACTCGGAAAACATCATCGGGACAGTTTTGAAAAACGTGCC
>APFE030395234.1:0-11091 GCA_000404065.3 Pinus taeda
AATCAACACTATTACCTTTTTCTTCTTGATTTGTCCTTCTATCTTAATGGTTTGAGGAGTGGTAATTCCCACCAATGCATTGCAAGGTATGGTCGGATTCATTTGTTCTTCATCTAGGCTTTGTTCCTAGAGTATATCCTCTTCTTTTGACCTTTCTTGCTCCTCTTCTTCTTCCTCTTCACAATCTATGTACAATAATTTCTTCTATGACCTTTAGTTTATTTTCTATCATAATTGTAACAAATCCCTTTTGCTCTTTTTTCTTCCAATTGTTGTGGTGTCAACCTTATAGGTTGTGGAAGACTAGGGGCAACAACACTTCCGTCTTTATAGTTGTGAGTGGTATGCTTCCTGGTTGCCATAATTTTGCTTTCCATTTTTCTTGCTAACCTGAATGCCTTCTCTAATGAATCAGGTTCCCAAAGGCGAACATCATGTTGGATATTATCCTTTAAAGAACCTATGAACACATCAATCCTATGCTCCTCTGGAATATCTTTTAACCCTTATGTTCAATTTTTGGAACTCCTCAATGTGCTCCATTATTGAACCCTTTTGTTTGAGACTTATCAATTGGCTAAAAAAAGTGTTGGTTTTTGTATCCTCATAATGTGCTATCAATTCTTCCGTAAAAATTGCCCAAGTGATAAATTGTTTATGAGAGCAAAGCCATTGATACCATACAAACTGATTTGGTTCCAAATATAAAGTTTCCATACGTACCTTTTGTGTGTTTTGCACATTATTGAGATCGAAAAATTGCTCCATCTGTAATATCCATGTTGCGGGATCCTTGCCATCAAACTTCCTCATATCGATTTTGGGAATATGGTGGGTCTTCGATCCAACATTAGAGTCTATGGAATCATGATTAACATTTCTTTTGTTCTCATCATGAGTTTCCTTTAGTACCCTTTCACCATTAGTGACCATTTCTTGTAGCAACTTATTCATATTTATCTTCAATTCTTCCATCTTATAATCCATGCCATCAATTTTAACGTCCATTCCATTCACCTTAGCTTCCGTGCCATCCATCTTAGCTTCTACACCTTTCTTTAAACCATCCATCTTAGCTTCTACATCTTTCCTTAAACCATCCATCTTATATTCTGTTGCTTTTTGTGCTCGTGACACTTGTTGCACTTGTTCTTGTAATTTTGATATATCATATAACATTTCTTCTTCTTCTTCACGAGCCATGCTAGAGCTTTCAAGTTCCTTACTAGGTGTTTTCATTTTCTTTCCTTGGGGCATCAGTTACCGATAATAATTCTCTACTAGCCCTTTGAATTCCTTCAAAATAAAATTTCAACCCAATCTTAAGCAAAAATTTTAAAAAATATAC
Organism: Pinus taeda; assembly: GCA_000404065.3. Taxonomy (NCBI): domain Eukaryota; kingdom Viridiplantae; phylum Streptophyta; class Pinopsida; order Pinales; family Pinaceae; genus Pinus; species Pinus taeda. The sequence goes on from APFE030395234.1 coordinate 1,349, forward strand.
ACATCTTTTTTTCACTTTGTAGGAGCTCGATATTGCCTATGATGTATCTTTGTACTTTCAAATCATCTAGTTCCGAAATTGCAACCTGTGGTAGCCCTCTGTGGCCTCTTTCCAATGCCACCAGTCTGATCCAAATTGGATTCTCCAAGGAAGAGTTATGTGAAATCTCTCACAGTGACCTGATTATAGACTAGTTCAGTAGAGCGAACTTGTACGACGTGCCACGAGTCACTGTTTCATCCTTTGGCTTTTAAAAAATATATACAAGAAACTGTAGTCCATACTCTTTCTGCACCTTCTTACGAAACTTCAATCCAATACTCAGAGAAAAAGTTATGATGATTTTCCCCAGGTCACCTGTTTGGAATGTAATTCAGGAGTCTGCAAAAAGACCAACTTCCTCAGATCATATCTCCGCCAATATAGAGAAAAAAGATCTGAAATTCGGACCCAAGATTCAGCATGATGTCTTCACAAATGGGTTTTTTTGTTAGCTTTTGAAATGTCATAGAAAAAAATTTATAGCGAAAATTCCATGATGACCTGTTTGGAATGAAATTCAGGAGTCTACAAGAAGACCAACTTCCTTAGATCATCTCTCCACAATTATAGCACGAACAGCTCTGAAATTCAGACCCTAGATTCAGCGCGATTTCTTGTCAAATGGGTTTTTTTTTAGCTTCTGAAAAATTGCACAAAAAAAGTTATAGCGAAGATTCCACGATGACTTGTTTGGAGTAGTGAAACCCTAGAATCCAAAGCTCTGATACCAAATGTTATGAAACCAGCTCAAGAAAAAGATAGAAAAGTAGATCAACGCCTTAGAATTCAACCTCTTCGAGTGGGCAACCTCCTTTACATTACATAAAGGAACAATTCTTGGATGATTCAAATGACAAAACCTCCTTTCTATATATAGGAGTTTAAGGAGTCACAATATAACCCAGCCGACCTAACAATAATAATATAAAGCCACAAAAATAACATAGAGGGATTCTGTGGGGCACAGTAATAACAATATGGGGGCAATAGGGGCACAACAATATTAATAAGGGGTACAACTACAATAGTAATGGGGTAATCACTAGTATTATAGGGACCCAACATTGGAAGTGATGCTTCTTAGGCATTTCCCTTTCAAATGCATACAAAAATTTATCTACGTCAGTTAGACCATCATAATAAGGAAACTCCTTACCTTCGATGATACACAGCACAATGATTTAGTCATCATGTTATAGCGCATCATAGATACTTTATGCAACCTATTCTTCTAGTGTTCCAACTCCTCATCTAAATCTATTGTACCGGAATTTTCACAATCCCATGTAAGGCATCCATCAGCTATCGGATTAACCCAATCTTGATCTCGTGCTATTATTTTATAGATCTGGTCCAGATCATCATTTATTTCCTCATAATCGTGGACCGGTTCAATATAGTGTGGTCCTTCTGCAAGGTGCAAAGGTACTACTACGTGGAGTGATTTCCTTTCAAATGACATCATTCGCTTCTTCAAATTGATTACCCCATTCATGTCAATAGCCCAATCGATTCCAAGGAGCGCGGGGTAGGGATTGTTTTCATCAACAATCTCTATCACTTTGAAATCAGCCAACGTGCTCATGCCTTCAATATCTATTGTCACTCCCTATAATCTTCCCATGGGGATAATCTTCCATTGATTTGCCATCCTCAATTGAATCGAAGACCACTACAGCGCAGGTCTCCCCATTCTTTCCCATTTCTGTTTAGGAAATACGTTCACATCTGACTCCAAATCCAAAATAACTTGATCCATTTCATACTCCCCTATTTGCGTAGTGAGCCTCATCTCACGCCCTGTTCTTGCCTTATGCTTACCAATTTTTCTGACTACATGAGGTCCTTTAGGAGCATTTTCTTTACCGGCACATTTATTTATCAACTCCTGTAACCCTTTCACGACCTTTCTATCATGAAGAAACTTCATTGATGTCTCCAAGAACATGGTAAGCATGGAGGTGTCCATTTCTTTAGACAACTGTTCTTGACTTCCTGAGGTAGAGGCTTCAACGAAGATTTTCTTCGCTTCCACGAATGTTTCTTTCACGCGCTCCAAATCAAACCCAACCTCTTTTTCTGGAGCCTTGCAGACCCATTCACTCTCTTTAGGCTGCTTTCCCTTATCCTCACCAGTCTTCATTCCACTTCAAAACATGATATTTACATTAGGATACTCTCGCAGGGTTCAGCCCTCATCATTTTCAGGTTTTGGGTAGGCTGCTGAGGCTGCACCCTCTTCTCCTATATTTTAGCTATCAATACAAGGCAATCTTCTATCACGTGGCCAAACTGAGTACAATATCGACACGACATGCACGTCAGGCTCGTACACTCTCGAGCATAGTGTCCCAACACTCCATAATTGTAACAAATATCTTGCCCTCGACCTCTCGCAGGTCCTCCTCCTCCTCAGCCTCATCTGCACCCCTGATATCCTCCACGTACTCCCCTAACACCTTGATCCAGAGGCTGAGTTTCTATTTGTAGTCGATACATTGGTTTTCTCTCCATCATTAACTCATATATATGATAGTTATGCTCATCATTACCCACCGATTTACAGAAGTTGCAAAAGAGTTGTTACAGTGTCCGTACAAATTTCTGCAACAAGTGACAATTGTTTGTCACATGTTTTCCAGCTACTTGACAGATAGCGCACCACAGCACGGGCCCTATACTTCGCCTAGATTGAGCTTCTAGCCTTAGAGGCATCGACCGTCCCCCTGCAACATAATTCATGAAGACAGGGTAGTGATCTTTATCATGCCCCTGGCTCTTACACTTCAGGCACCAAACTTCTTCGCACACCTTTGGCTGAGCCGCTCTATCCTTCTTGAGACTTTGAAAATATAGGCAAAGATTCTGCAACTCCACATGAATTTGCTACACTCCAAAAGAAGCATCTTGAATCAACGTCTCATGCATTCTCATCGTAATTTCTAGGGCTTCTGCTTGGGTCCCAATCTTTTGTTGTGATAAAGAAACCCTTAAGTGAGGCAAGAGTGAAGTCACAAACCATTCGCATTGATGCACGTTCACTTTTTGGTTGTGTTTCACAATCTCCCATCCTATAGCATAGCTCCCTTCGTGCTTTTTCTGGTACTGTGACACCCTCATGTTTCAGGCAAATTCCCTGTCGCACAGCTCTACCCATCGGGCACTGTAGTTTATAGTCTCGCGCCTCCTTTAGCTGCCTTGAGTGCTAAGACTATGCTAACATCATGTAGTCATTGGACTGGATCCCCAATGTATGGCTTCAATCAACTTCCATTTACCTTTCCTGGAAATGGATCTCCATTCAATTTCACACACTAAACTGCTCCACCATCAGTAATCTCTTTGATAATGTGTGGCCCCAGCCAATGCATCTGAAATTTTCTTGGAAAATTATCAAACTTACTGTCATATAATAAAACTAAATCATTTACCTTGAAGGTGAGCAGTTTGATGTGTCAATCATGTCATGCCTTTTCGTGTTCCTTCTGAACCTGCTGATGGAATCCAACCAAAAATCTATCTTCCTCGAGATTTGCTATCTACGCTAGCCACTCTTATAAGGCTCCACGATCTGCCATTCCTATGAACGCTGCTATGCATAGACTAGGCATAATGTACTCCATAGGCATCACAACCTCTATGCCGTAGACCAACCTAAAATGCGTCTGGCCAGTAAGCTTCTTACAGGTAGTTCTATAAGCCCATAACACAGCTGGTATGCACACATCCCAATCATTCCTCTACGCATTAAAAACCTTTGTCAGTGCATTCTCCAATATCTTATTAAACTCTTCAACCATCCCATTGACCAGAGGATGATATGGCATACTCTTCTAGTGATAAACCTGGAACTCCCCCGTCAGCATGTTGATGGTTTCATTGAGGAAGTGCGTACCATGATCAATCATCAAGATCTTCGGGCAACCAAACCTGGTCAACACATATTCAAATAATAAATTCATTGTTGTTTCCCCTGTGCAGTCCTTCACGGGTTGTGCCTCCACCCATCTAGTCAAATACTCAGTCGCAGTGATGATATACCATGCACCCATCTTCTTGCCTGGAGGTTGAATCGGTCCTACAAAATCAATTGCCCATTTCTCAAATGGTTGTAATGATACATATGGATTCAAAGGCAGCTCATCCCTCCACGATGGCCTGTTTGTTCTCTGACATGCATCACACGCCCTACAATATGCTTTGGAATCCTTATGCAATGTTGGCCACCATAACCCAGTGCGTAAAATCTTCTGCATTGTTGCCTTTCCTACATAATGGCCTCCCGCAGCTCCTCCATGAGCTTCAACTAGGATACTGTTTCGTTCAAAATTAGGCACATAGCATTGTAGCATCTCATATGATCCCATTTTATACAAGTGGCCTACAATAACATAGAAGTCTACCGCGCACACCACCAATTCCTTCTTTTGTTGACTAGTGTATCCTTGTGGAGCCTTTCCCGTAGTTAGGAAGTGGATAATGCCTGCAAAGTGATTGTCTGCTATGTGCACTGTTGGGCATGGAATCCCCCAAGGCATGTTTTGGGGCTTAAAGCCCAAGTTTTGACCGAATCTCCTTGTAAAAGCTCCGTGAATTGTGGGTGCAGGTCGCAAAAGTATAATAGAGTCACAGGGTTGTCCACCCTAGTTTTTGTAATGTAATGTCAGCTGGATTTATCTACCCATGGTCCGCAGACCATGGGATTGTATAAAAAGAGTGAGGCTCTAAGTGTAGAAGATAACTAACTAATAGAGGAAACAAAGAAGAATGAGAAGTCTAAGTGATTGAGTCGAAGTGTAAAGTGTGTCTGTAGGTCGTAGAGTAGGAGAAGTCTCTGCAGTTGAGTGTGCAGAGGCCTAGTATTCTGCAGCTAAGTGCGTAGGACGGGTCGAGTCTGTAACCATTGGGAGAATCAATAAAGAGAAGTTTTTCAATAATTCTATGTATCTTTTCTCAGTTTAATGCATGATTGGATATAATTTGCAAGTATATTGTTTATTTACTACGCGATTGTGCATGAATGTTTTGCATTACTAATTATAACTTAAGACATTCAAGTAGGCGAAGGTAATTAATTAAACACTAGAAGATAAGTAAGATTTCGGGTAATAGCACAGAGCACAGTACAACCCCTGGTTAGGGTTGCGCGAAGGTAGTGTATTAGGTCAAGAGGAACAGGATGTGTGTGAAGCAACCTACGTGTAGGGGCAAACAAAGGACTAGTTGAACCACTTAGACATCTCAAGGGTGCGGAAACTTGCTTCTAGCACCCTCCCATACTAGCTCGGGTGAGACCTCAGTCCACGCTCCACAGACTTTTCCCAAAAAGGGCCAGTAGTACAGGGATTTATTTGGCTAATTAACTTCGAACCTAGGTCAAGCCCCAAAAAGCCAATAAATGGTTCTGTTTCCGGGACTAGGATCTGCATAGAGATGTCCAATGTCGTATCATTGGAATCCGACAAAGAAAGGAATTGAAGACTAGTTGGATAGAAATATTCACGAATTTGTCACAAGAAAATGGGAATCCATGACTATCAAAGTAAGTGTGGTTAGACTGCTACTTATATATAGAGATCCATGAAATTTTCTTTGCATCCTTCCCCACTTAGTTGTACGAGTGGATCATGAAGCTAGCAGATAGCCAAGGAAGGTGTAAACCTAACAAACCTATTATGTGGACTCCAAAATTGGTGCGTAGACTGGAAGCATTGGAAGATCAGATCATGTGCACTACTAATCACTAGCTCAATCAAATCATAGGAGGATTCATCACTGAATTCGCGGTAGATACTTCAATCAGTTATAGCAAGGCCGAACGATGCTTCCTAAAAGGACCATGAGGTAAGTACGTTAAATCTTTGAACACTTGGATTAAAATGCTACTGTGTGAGAAATGGGTTATGCGAATAAATTGATGTTTGGGGCTACGCAAAGTGGGAAAATCTACAGAAATGAAGGTAGCACAGAACTAGAAACTAGCCCCTTGATTTCACCTTCGTGAGGGGGCAAAGAAGAGCTCACGAAGGTCTCGCCAAGAAGTACGATCAATCTGATAAGGCAGAAAATTTCACGCATACCACCGCCACCCACACCACCACTAGTTTCACCATCTTCACCCTCATCTTCGCCCATACCACCTCTGCCACCACCACAAAGCAATATGGCAAACACGATAAAGCTACCAGTGTTCAAGGGAGTAGGGAATGAAGATCCAAACCAGTTTTGGTCCATGATAAAAGTTTTATGGGAAGCACAGGGTGTCATGAACGACAATATAAAGAAGGAAACATTGGTCAATGCTCTGCAGGATTGTGCGCTGACTTGGTACATTAAGCATTCCATCGAAAATTCAAATGCAGGGATCACAGATATCCAAGCTGTGCTAAACAAATAATTTAGCACACCAAAGTCAGAGGCATGGTCGATCATTGGATTCAAAGAGATCACAATGCTACTAGGTGAGACCCTGTGGGAGTTGGATCAAAGACTGAAGTGCACAATTCGTGAAGTGAACATGACATTAACATATGGGCAACACCGAAAATGGTTTGTGGCATCATTAACATCGCATCTACAAAATGCGTTGTCGCAACAAAGGCTAACCACTCATGCTAAGGCTTTGGAGGTTGTGATGAGATTGCATAAGACTCTTATACAAGATCCTAACCTAGGAGTTCAACAGACTCACACACAGCTAAAAAAATTGTGCCTAGAGATGCAAAGTTTGAAACAAGACAGAAAAACCTGCCCAGAGATGCACAATGAGGTATGGTGTGTAAAATGCAAGGGCCAGGGGCACGACAAGGACCACTACCCGGTGTTTGTAAATTACCTTGTGAGAGGAGGGCCAATGCCACTAAGACCGGAGGCATAAGAAGGACCAAGCACGTTGCCTGCATTGTGGTGCACGGTTTGTCAGAGAGGGGGAAAGCATGCTACAGATAATGGCCATCTATTACAGAAGTATATGCAAAATTCCTAGCAATTGTTCTATAATTTCTATTAGTCAGTAGGACATGATGAGCACACCTGTAGAAGTTCTGAACTGATGATGGATCGAAATCATACCTATAGAGTTCAGGCCGAAACACGGGCCCTCGATCAAAACACATGAATGGTGCGCACTAAATTTCAGGGGCGCGGACAAGGCCAAGGTGGAGGGGGACTAGGAATAGGTTGTAGGCAGTTGATATGTTACAATTGTAGAGCGCTATGGCATTATGCCTGCAATTGTATGAATCCAACACGACCATCATGCTTGTATTGTACATTGTTTGATCATGAGATGGAGGATTGTCCCACATTGATAGCAAGGTTGCATGATAAAGGAGCATTCCAACCTCCCAGGACTCAGAACCTGCAAATGATGAGGTCTGAGTCGTGCGAGGAAGACCCTAATGTAAATATCGTGCTACAGAGTGGTATTACGATAGGGGATGACAAAGGCAAGCAGCTTGAGGAAAGTACCTGGGTTCAAAAGGCTCCAACGAAGGAACCAAAATTTGATTTGGAGTGTGCTAAGGAGACCTTCATTGAAGCTAAGAGGAGCTTTGCTAATACCTCCACTTCAAGAAGTAAAGACAAACTGGAGCCGGAAATGGACCCATCGATGCTCACTACGCTCTTGGAGACATGCGTGAAGCTATTGCGTGACAACAAGGCTATAAAGGGGTTATAAGAACTCATAACTAGATGCACTGGGACCACGCCAAGAAAGCCGCACATAGTCTGGAAGCTCGGGAAGCACACGATGTGAACAGGAAGGGAGATGAGATTGACTGCATAGATCGGGGAATATGAGATGGACCAAGTGATTCTGGACTTAGGATCGGACACAAACGTCCTACCAAAATAGACATGGGAGCGCATGGGCAGGCCTGCGCTGTAATAATCTCCTATTCAACTGCGGATGGTGAACCAACAAAAGATCCTACCTATAGGGAGATTGCAGGGAATCATAGTAGATATCGAAGGAGCAAGAGCGCTAGCAGATTTCGAAGTGATAGAGATTGTTGCTGACAACAATCCTTACACCGCGCTATTGGGAATAGATTGGGCCACTGACATGAATGGAGTGATAAACCTAAAGATGTGCAAGATGATCTTTGAGAAAAAGTCACTACGCATAGTGGTACCTTTAGACCTTGCAGAAGGATCACGTTACACGAAGCCGGTGCACGACTACGATAGCGACGATGACCTGGACTGCATCTACAAGATAACTGCATGGGAGCGGGACTGGGCAAATCCAACCACAGATGGCCGAATCTCATGGGAGCACGAAAGCTCCTGCACATCAGATTCTGACGAGGAGATAGAACGATGGTAGAACCAATTACTCCTACACATCAGATTCTGACGAGGAGATAGAACGATGGCAAAACCAATTACACGAGGTAACCACGCTTAATTGTAACATGATGACGAGATCATTGTGCTACGTAGCAACAGAGGTAAGAGATCTGCCTATGTATGATGGGTTAAGTAAGGTGGATGACTTCCTGAACAAATTTAAATGAGAAGTACCGAAACAACATCGTTTCAATGCTCTGAAATGGGTACTACAAGCTACGCCTGCAAGATGGTGGGGTATGCACCAAAGAAGTTTTGGGGACTGACACGAATGTAGAAGGAGGATGCACATACTATTTGGGAAGCCTCAAATGCGATTGAAAGACAAGTATGACAGACAAACCAGCCCGCACACCCACCTATCCAGGTGGATACATGCATATGGTGCAAAACCTACACGAATGCACATCGTCCTTACAGTAGGAGACACGATCAGTAAGCAAGTGCGGGTAAGGCAATGGCACAAACAACCCCTCTAGTTGGGACTACAAAGTATGGAAATACCAAGTGCGCTGAAGAATATCCACGTAGAAGCTTTTAACAAAGTACGCGAAGCGCTGGACACAGTCCACAATGTGAAGCGGATTGATTGGGACCTATGCATACCAACAGTTCTTTGGGCTTATAAGACTCTGTGCAAAAACCTAAACACGCAGGCACCGCCAAGGCTGGAGTATGAAGAAACCAGAGAAATCCCTATAGTACTTGGAGAGCTTAGACCGTGCATGATAGCACCGGTAGATACAACGGTTCACAGAACCTTGGAAGCAGAAATCCAACAGGGAAGACTCTAAGAACTTGAAGAAGAAAGGGTATTATTAAGGAAGAAAAGCGCTTTGGTGGACGTGGAAGTCAAGAAGCTCAAGGATGAGATAAAGGAAGATTTTCTCGGCAAAAAGACCAGGGTGATAAAGCAGAATGTGTATGATCGTGATGACAAGTTTAAGGCCTATCGTCGTGAATTGATTCACACATTGCTAAGCGTATTGACCAGGGTAACGCATTACAAATGGTAAAGTGCGTGATGCCAGCAGTAGCAATAAAAGGTGGGTACTCTCCAGGAAACATGACGAATGACAGGATGAAGCTTCACATGGGTGGTGTGACCACCTGACTAGCTGAAGGAAGTACAGTGTTAGTGCTCCAGGTAGTTGAAAGGGAGCGTGAGACTATAAACTATTCTACCCAAGAGCTGCGTGATCTTGGAGCTGTGCGTAGAAGCAAAGAGTTATAAGGTACACGACCACACAAAAGGGGTTGTGTTGCCACGTAGGTTGGCCAGAAAGTGACCATTGAAGTCACTATTCATGATGGGATGCTCAACTTGAGACTAAATGGAGTGGGTG
>APFE030395238.1:0-22594 GCA_000404065.3 Pinus taeda
ATTTAGAGAAGAATCTCCGGCAAAAAATCACATAGAGATATTTTAGTCAACACGTTTCGAACCAACCAGTGTGGTTCATCGTCAGGACAAGTTGAATGAGCAGAACTTGTTATGCAATATAAATAGATCAGGCAGAATATCCCATGACCAAATTTCCAGATCAGGTAACGGCTAAAAAGATAACAGCTAGATTTGACCAGGAAACGGCTAGCTAGACTATGAAGGGCATAATTGACTAAATAAGCAAAATTAGTTATTAATTTCCTTATAAACCTAAATGGATAATTTTATAATTATAAATGTAAGCAAGTTAATAGATTATAATCATAAAATAATTCAAGTAATAGAAATAAGCTAATTATATTTTAAATCAATTATAAGTTAAAGGGACATTTAATTCCTTGATTTAAATTAAGTAAATACATGAATAAATTAATTAGTTATCAAATAGTTTATAAATATTAGTTAATTGTAAGAGTTAAAAACGAATAATCTATAAATAGTTAATTCTATTTTAAATATAAGCTGAAAGTATAGACATATGTAGACACAGTATGGGCGCAGCCATCTATATATGAATAGTCCATTGTATAATGAATAACAAAATTCCTCATAGCCTGGATAGTAGAAACTAGATCTAGGGTCTTAATTTCTGCTTCCCGAACTAGTATGATTCTATCCATGTGAATGAATGTGTCGAAGTTGAACATGGTAGAAACCACTTGATTACCAGTCAATGATGTGAACTATTAACAAGTGTGAGAGAAACCACCAGTAATGTCAATGGCTCTCAAAGTACTCAGTACAATCCATGAAATATGAATAAATGAGCTAATGTACAACATGTCATAGAATCCTTTGATTGAAGGTCAATGATGCAACCTATCGTCAAAGGTGAGAAACCTTCCATTAGGGCATGCAAATTCCAAGGTACTGATGATTCCTAGATCATCTTCCGAGATAATGAGTTGAAGTTGATAGAGATTGATCTGTCATAGGCAAACCCACAATAGGAAATCATAGATCAAGTTTTGAAGAAACATATTGGCAAGGACTAACTTAAGGATGGTCAAAATGGATGATATATATTTTGCAAATGAATGGTTTGTTTGAACTGACCTCTTCAAACCATAACGACACTGCAAATGGTTTGGTGACAATTGACCCAAAGCTAATACCCACAAACCAGTTGAAGACTTTCAATATGATTTGATTAACTGTTAGGCAAAGGATTTCCCAACCCAGGTGAACAAAAGTGTCGTGTTCAAGATTGGTTAACTACTTTTCTAAAATATAAAGTGTAACAAATAGGTTCATTTTTCTCTTTTTTCCCCCACCATTTCTAGCAAGTACTTATTTATTGTTGAAAAGCTTGAGTAGGATAACATTTGCTTTTTTATAAGCTCATCCTTCGGATGATTCCAACTTAGTTTGAAATTCGAACCCTAAGAAGGAGTGGTTCATTCCTGTGTAAAATTGAATAGGTCCTTTACTATTACATTATAATGAGTCTAGTATAGGAAAAACTTGGTGTTTTTCAATTTTAGGGAGTCAAAAGAAAAACTTAAGAAAACTCCATGGGTGTCCTTTTTCGTAAATTTGTGTCCCTCAAGCCCAAAAAGGTATAAAATAATACTTAAGAGAACCGCTTGACCCTTACAATCAAGGAGTACTTTTCATAATTAGTGGCTCCGATCTGAAAAAGTAAAGAAGCAATTGAAGACACGTCATTTTATAACCAATATCGAACTTGAAATGACAAAAATACGACGATATTTTCATGTTTATACGGTCATAAAAGAGATGTAAGTGGACTGCCCTTTTAATTCCGTTTAACGAGTTAAAAAGGGAAAAACTCGACAATCTTTTCATATTTTACGAATTAGAAAAGAGCTTAAAGAGGACTCCAATGTTTCTCTTTTTCGTAAATTTTTGGAAGAGTCTGAAAAAGTGAGAAAAGTACTCTTTGTTGAAAAATGATCAATTTTCCCCCGAAAAATCGAAAATTTTGTACAAAAACTCAAAACATTACTCATACTTGTTTAAGATAAATAAAAATGTATCAGAAAGTTACCTTTTTAAAGTGAAAAATAAATAAATTAAAAATTCATTTATTCAAAAAATCTTATAAAAAGGGCTTTTATAAATTCATTTTTACCATTTTGATTTCAGAGTGAGAAGTGAGAGCTTTTGGGTAAGAAACTTCCTATGAAGATTGCAGAAAATCCATCCGTTGGAATCGAAAACTGTCAGCTCCAGATAATCCACGTCATCCTTATCTTGCATTTCAACCATTTACATTTCTTTTTTAATCTTTAATTTTGACTTTTGGAGAAGAAATTGGTTTAGTAAATCACTCACGAGGGTCCACAGGTGCAACATGCAGCCCCTGCGGACCTCGACTTTCTTCTACAAAGAAAAACGTCGTGGGTCTACACCTATTTCTTATGATGCGTGCAGACCTATGCATTGTCTGTAACTATTGGGTGTGGACCCCGCAAAATGGATTTTAAAAAATTAAATTTCTCTATTTCCGCCCAAAAATTTTCGAACTAAATTGTTCTAATATGTTGTTTTTTCATTGCAGGACATACAAAATGCTTATTTGGTGTGAACGCGAGCATGAGGATGTGGATTATGCTGCAATAAATCATCCACCCACAATACATGCTTTGAAAGCATGCAGGCTATTTAAGTTCTAGTCCATACCAGCATGAGGGCCCAAGTAGACCTCTTGCAATGGCTGGTAAACAGGTGGAACATACATGACCAGTGTTTCATGATTGATGGCCATCAGCTCGAAATTGAGCTAGAGGAAGTATATTTTTTGACTGTTTTGCCCAAGAGAGGCAAAAGATTATCTCTTTTTGGGACTAGGCCAGGTGGCCAGTTTGTCGCTAGTCTCTGATTTGAGGTTTGCAATGATCAAACAAATGACAAACGAATCGATATTAAAACTATCAACCGTCTTGAACTTAAGTTTATTGCATTCACTGTCACTAGACTATGCGGGAGTGTAGCATTACATGTAGCTATCGGATCCCAGATGCAAATGGCAGTAGACTGTTATCGAGGTACCATATTCAACTAGTGCGAAGATGTGTTGGAAAATGTAAAAGGCCAACTAACCAGAGCAAAGAACGGATAGCTGAAAAACTTTGGATATGGTTTCCTCATTGTGAGCTTTCGTCTAGAGAGGGTCCCTATGCTAGTACCACAACAACTTTCTGTTCAGGCTAGTCTTCCTCGAGAGCCTAGGATAATGTGTTGGGTTGCTTTGATGGCCTGTCACCCTAAGGAGGGTTCAGAGGTTGTTCAATTTCTGAATGAGTATTTTCGTTGGTTGAGGAACCAACTTTTTGTGATTCAGGATTTTCCATACGCTAGGATGGATTATCGTGGTGACCCAGACATGATTCTTCCACCAGGAGAGCAGTGGGATGATTCAGGTAAAATCATTTTGATCCAGGTGGATACTAGTGGCCACCCACCTATCCCATTTGGACCCCCACAACTGTCTCTTTCAGTCTTTTCAGTTTCCTAAATTGTAGCACAGTTTACTATTTCTAGCAGTTTTTCGGGTCCTAAACTTCCGAAGCCGTTTTGAGGCCCTAAATGACGTTTTTTGGGAAATCTGGGGGCAACATGGGTCCATGGACCGATGTTGCCCTTCGCAAAGTGGTAGTGCTCTGATACCACTAATTCGAACTTAAACAGGAACACAACAAAATACAAAGATAACCATATACACAAAGATGCAGCAGAAATAATGCTTCATTTCATTAATGGAAAATGTTGAAATATGCTTACAACTAGAAATGGAAATAAACTAGCTAGGGCGATCGTTGCTTATCTCCGAGAAGAGATGTGCTGGCTACATGTCTCTGAATTGTGTTACAATGAGGCTCGAAGGCCTATTTATTGTTGAGAAACAACGGAAAACCCTTCATATCCCAAAACCTAACCCTAAAAGATGAAACACTAAATTGTGGGCCCCGTTTGGGTAAATTGGTACATCAATTTCCCAAGGTCGTAACTTTGGCATACGATCTCCGTTTGACACGTACAATAGCTCGTTAGAAAGATCTATCTGAGCACTACCATTTTGGGAAGGGAAAAATTGGTCTGTGGACCAATGTTGCCCCCAGATTTCCCAATAGGGCCTCAAAATGGCTCCTGATATTCAGGACCCGAAAAACTGCTAAAAATAGTCAACTGTGCTACAATTTAGAAAACTGAAAAGACTAAAAGAGATGACTGTGGGGGTTCAAATGGGATAGGTGGGTGGCCACCAGTATCCACCTAGATCATTCCTCCCCCCTTACGAAGCAATGGTCCCCATTGCGTTGAGTTCCTCCCTGAGATGAGGAAGCTTCTGCTGAGCTAGGTCTTTGGTGAGCTGTTCTACAATCTCTGATGTATCCAAAAATGGTGGGAAGCATGGTCGATGACAGTCCACATTGAACACTCAGTGCAAGCGAAGGAATGGAGGAATGTTGTGCTTCAAAGAATTTTTACCCGTAACCTTGGTACTAGTGTAAGGACCATGTTGGAGTGGTTTGAGTTCCTAATGGGTTCTGGTAAGGCATTCTCTCTGAGATGCAACCAAACTTTGTCACCCACTTGAAACTTGTGTGGTACCCCTGTGGGTGAGGAGAAGTTGTTCTTGTGTTCCGTCATGAATGTATCCCTTTGCTGCTGCTGCTACGTGGAGGAACCCTTTGCGGGGGTCATGGATGTAGCAACGATCTTCCCGTTACTTTGGGAGTGAACCAGAGAGAAATTGAATTTCCTAGTCTGGGAGATGAGCTTGCTGCCTTTCTTGGCAGTGATCAAAGAGGTGGCGCTAGGTGGGGCTACCTTCGGTATCCTATATAATGAATTATCCAAATAAATAATTATAGCGCGAGGCCTTGAATCGTACATAGCATTTCACCTCCACAAGTATGGCTGACCTAATAGTACATCGCAAACATCTAGAGGTGTAACATCACACAATACCTCGTTTGTGAAGGGCTTGATGTTGTATGGAAGGCGGAACTCTTGTCAAACTTTGAGATCTTGTCCTTCGTGAAGCCACCTGATACTGTATGGCTACGGGTGTAGTGTAGTAGGTAGGCCCAACTGCTTCATGACCTCTGCTGAAACAAGGTTCTTTTAGCTCCCACTGTCAACAATGAATTGTAGCCGTGAACCCTTCACCCACATTTGTGAGTGGAAAAGGTGCTCCCCCTCCTCTGGGTCTTCAGGCTCATTCTTCCAGATCTTGGCGGTGGAAACAGTGGCGTTGGGCTCTGCATCAATGATTTGCTTCCCTTTGCCATTCCCCTTGTTGGGTTATAGCTCAGGGTCGGAAGATGCATCTGATTCAGAAGCCTTCAACTTAGCCAACAACGACTGCTTGGTCCGACACTCACTTGTGTTATGAGTGGGACTCTTGTGGAACTCACACCACTTTCCTGTGTCCTTCTTCGGCTTCGTAGTGTTGTTCTTTCCTTGCGGCCTCGAGGGGTTGTCTTGGGTCACCACGCCTTGGCTTTGTCCTTTGGGCTTCGGATTTGCAGATCCAAATTCTCACTTCTTCTGTTTGAACTTTTGCTCGATTTTGACAGCAAATTGGTATGTTGTGCCGAGTGAGGAGATGTTCAAGAACTCCATCTCTTCCTAGATGTATCTGTGTAAGCAGCCATGGTATTTGAGTACTAGATGTAGCTTAGAATATTTGATACCCAACTGTGTGCGAAGGGTATGAAAAATGTTTGTGAACTTCGGCACATCTTTCTCTCGTCCCTGCCACAATGTGGTCCATTTGATGTATTTGTCCTCATAGCTTTTGATAGGGTAGTACTGCTCCTTGATGGCATCCTTGAAGTCATTCCAAGTGGGTGCGACTAAAAATAGTGAGCCTGTACTTTCATCCTTCTGCTCGCAGTATGTTTCCCACCAGTCCTTGACGTGGGGGGCCACTTTGAGAAGAGCGAAAACAATCTTTTCTCGACTCGAAAATTCATGAACAGAAAAATATCCCTCTAGTAGATTTAACCATTTATCTATGGCATCTGCGTCTATCTGACCCTCGAATATGGGGATTTCAAAATTAATTTGTACCTTAAAGGGCATGGTGTTTTTGGAGTAGCTGCTAGAAGCTGTTGTGTCACCTTCGGGTAGCCACTGAAGGATCTACGCAAAGCTATCCATCATTGTGTTCCTTTTCTGCTCGAGCGCTTCTTCAATCAATATTTTCATAGGATCTCCTGCCCCCTTGTATTTCTTCTCATCCTCCATGGGAGGCCGTCGGGATTTGTGAGGCTGGTCTTGCAAAGGTTCAACTAGTTCAAGCCCTAACTACTTCTATCCCGACCTTGTTGGGGACATGCAAAGAAAAACAGAGAAAAAGCAGACCGCTTTGATACCATTGATCCAAAATTAAACAAGAATGCAACAAAATATAGAGATAACCATATACACAAAGATGCAGCGCAAATAATACTTCATTTCATTAATGGAAAATGTTGAAATATGCTTACAACCAGAAATGGAAATAAACTAGCTAGGGCGATGGTAGCTTATCCCCCAGAAGAGATGTGGTGGCTACATGCCTCTGAACTGTGTTACAATGAGGCTCGAAGGCCTATTTATTGTTGAGAAACAATGGAAAACCCTTCATATCCCAAAACCTAACCCTAGAAGATGAAACGCCAAATTGTGGGCCCTGTTTGGGTAAATTGGTACATCAATTTCCCGGGGTTGTAACTTTCGCATACGATCTCTGTTTGACGCATACAATAGCTTGTTAGAAAGATCTATCCGAGCACTAACACTTTTGGAAGGGAAACATTAGTCCATGGACCCATGTTGCCCCCATATTTCCCAAAAAACGTCGTTTAGGGCCTCAAAACGGCTCCAGAAGTTCAAGACCTGAAAAACTGCTAAAAATAGTAAATTGTGCTACAATTTAGGAAACTGAAAAGACTGAAAGAGACAGTTGTGGGGGTCCAAATGGGATAGGTGGGTGGCCACCAGTATCCACCTAGATCACATTTTCAACACTTTCTAATTTTTAACTATTTTTTTTTTGTTTTTTAAGATTGTCCAAAACTGACAATAAAAAGTTTTAAATGCAGATGTGGGTCCACGATGACTGGACACTCTCTACCATTATGAGAGGACACAACTAGCTACGGTAGTACCAGCCTCACAGGACCAATCTATAGAGATCCTGACCGATTTGGAGAATCATCTAGAGTGTTTGACAACAAATATTCCAGAGACTAGCATAGATGATATCCCACTTAGGTTACATCAATATCTGATTGGGGTCCCAGGACCTTTTAGTAGGTTCCTTTATAGGGTGGCTTGAGTAGTGGTTTCTTATCGTGATCATCACCAGGGATAGGATCGCTTTTGTAGACTCACATGACATTTTTGTCTTTTTGTACTATCATTTTGCCGATCATAATGTGCTTTTCAACCTATGATCGAAGATGATGTATATTTTTTGAAACACTTCTTCTATGCTATGATATATCATTATTACTGGCTATCTTGTGTAACATGTTATTGAATGTTTTTAAATTTACTATTTTGATTATTGCAAATGTCTATTTATCATACGAGAAGCAATTGCATCTGCTAATGTATTTAAATGTCTTGGAATATGTTGATATTCAATATAATCAAATTCACATTCCAAGAGATGAACTCTCAAAAATAATCTTAATAACACTGGATTTCTAATGGCA
Source organism: Pinus taeda (assembly GCA_000404065.3). Classification (NCBI taxonomy): domain Eukaryota; kingdom Viridiplantae; phylum Streptophyta; class Pinopsida; order Pinales; family Pinaceae; genus Pinus; species Pinus taeda. The sequence continues at coordinate 7,743 of APFE030395238.1, forward strand.
TAAACCATGTTATGCTGTAATACAACGAGTTCAGAATCTAACCTAACAATCAAACTTTGAATCCCAAATGAGATGGATTCAAATAATAACTCAATCACTGCACTATACTCTGCAATGTTATTCATTGTTTGACCAAGGCTTACCCCATGCATAGATACTAACTCATCAGAGAGTGAATAAATAACCCAAGTTGTGGAAGAAATGTTCTATGTACTACGACAAGCACCATCAGCAAAACCAATGTATGAGAGATGTCGACATCTGCAATATCAAGAGTAAAATCAAGATATGTGGGAACAATGATAAAAGCACTCTCTAAACTAGGCACACTTTTTTAATCTAAAACGCACCAGCTATAAAGAAACTAATCTAACAAAAATCTCCACACCAAAATTTAAGCATAATATCTCTTCAGGTAAAGCCCATTTATGGGTTTACCTAAAGAGACACCCTCCAAATCTACTAATTCATAGTCCCTTTTGCCAGCTTTTGCTTAACAATATAAGGACCATGCCACATAGGTATGAATTTTCTAGCCCCTAGCTTATCGTTTGCTTGATCGTATAGTAAAACTAGGTCTCCTTCTGAAAAATTACAAGGCGTAACATTTCGATCGTATTGAGATTTTATCCATTTTGCATGAGTTTTGATTGCTAATGCAGCAGTGCATCGATTCTCATCTAGTTGAGCTAAGTACAAAAATCGTTTCTCCTCTTAAGAAGTGTCTGGGAGTAATTCTATGGATAATTGCAATGACAGGATTTCGCATTCAATGGGTAACACTGCTTCCAAACCGTAGACCAATTGAAAAGGAGTGAAACCAGTTGATGTTTTCACTGAGGTTCGATATGCCCAAAGTGCTAGAAATAACATGTTATGGCAATTCAACCTATGAATACCAATGATTCATTAGATCATAGTGACTAAACCTTTATTGATAGCTTCAACCATACCATTAGTCTGTGGGTAATATGGAGTAGAAGTATCATGACACAGGCCAAGTTGATCTGTCAGTTCAGTGATCATGATGTTTCGAAAATGACTTCCATGATCAGTAATAATAGCTTGAGGAACACCAAATCTAGAAATTATGTGATTGAATACGAAAGTTGCAGCAGTGTTTCTGTCTTCCGAAAATGTAGGCATCGCCTCGGACCACTTAGTAAAATAATCTACCGCTAGGATGATATACGCATGCCTCCCGTCCGAGTGAGGGTTGCATGTAATAAATTCAATACCTCATTTTGCGAAAAGACCGACAGCAATTATAGGGTGGAGAGGAGTGGGTGGAGCACGCATATTATGATAAAAAATTTGACAATTGTGGCATTTTCGGACTACATAGATACAATCATTGAATAAGGATGGCTAGAAATAACCAACACACAATATCTTTCGGGTGGTCGCATACCTAGACATATGACCGCCACATGCTCTAGAGTGACAGTCATTGAAAACCTTTTCAGCTTCTTCATGAGTTAGACAATGGCAAAAAATAGAATCCGCCCCATGACAATAAAGTGTATCATCAATAATATTGTATTGTTGGGATAGGAAACATATTTTCCGTCACTGAGATCGTGAGATTTCAGGCCGAAAAGATTGGGTTTGGAGATAAAAAATAATATCTCCATACTGTAGATCAAGAGTACTGATAAGAAACAAGGACTTGTCTGCAATGGGCTCCTTCGCCACAGTTTTAGTATCAATACGCAGGAAATCACACATCATTTCCACAAAAACCAAAGATTTCTTTACCTTGGATTTTTCAAATTCCAAGTCAAATTCTTGCAAGATAACTATCCATTTGGAATACTTGCCCCCTAGAAATTGTTTAGTCAAGATATACATCATAGGGTTACAGTCAGAAATTACCGTGGTTTTGCGTAATAATATGTAGTGATGAAATCTTTGGATAGCTTGAACAACTGTCAAGGCCAATTTCTTCATATGCGAGTATTTTAGCTCAGTCGGATTCAGAGTTCGACTAAGATAGTAAATCACATGTTTATTGTTGAATTCATCTTCCTGAACTAAAACCATCCCAATGATGGAATGAGAAACGATGAGGTACAAAAAGTAATCATGGTTGTAATTGGGAGGATGTAATAACGATGCATGGGTCAACGTGTGTTTAAGTGCATCAAAAGATTTGTCAGCTATTTCATCCCAAAAGAATGGAGTATTCTGTTTCAACAACCTGCTAAAAACTTTCGTTATCTCGGCGTAGTTAGGAATGAAACGATGTAAAAAGTTTTCTTTCACTTGCAAACTTTGGAGTTGGCGAAGAGTCGAAGGAGGAGGTAATTTGACGATAGCTTCAACCTTCGAGCGATTGACACAAATGCCAACTTTTGAAACAACAAATCCCAATAAATGACCTGTTTCTACACAGAATTCACATTTTTGTTGATTCAGCCTAATTTGAAAATGCCTACATCTCATAAAAATAGCTCGTAAATGAGTGAGATGATCGGATATACGTAATGAATGGGCAGGTAAATCATCGAGATAAGGCTACACAATGTGCTTGATGTCATGAAATGCGTAAGAAATAGCCCTTTGAAAAGTTGCTCTGGCATTTTTCAATCCAAAACGTAATTTGCAATAAGAAAATGTCCCCCATGGACAAATGAAAGTCGTTTTAGGTTGATCAGCAGGGAGTATGTTGTTTTGATTGTAACCGGAAAAGCCATCCATAAAGGAGAACATTTCACAGCTGACACAATCATCAATAATTTGATCGATATAGCGGGTTAGATAATTATCTTTAGGACAAGCTCGATTAATATCCCTATAGTCGATATATATTATTATCATTCCTTGCATTTTGTTAATAGGAATAATATTCGATACCCAATTTGTTAAAGGAATTGGATAAATGAAACTTGCATGAAGTAATTTCTCAACTTCAGCTTTAATAGCAGTGGCTTTTCTCGGATCTATCTGACGCAAAATTTGCCTGACAGGTTTAGCGTCCGGGTAAGTTTTAATTTCATGGACAACAATTGATGGATAGATTTCTGGAATTTCTTCATATGACCAAGAAAACACGTCACGAAATTCTTGAAATAAGGCTTTATAAGTTTGGATTTCATCGTCCGTACAGGAAGCACCTATATGAATGTTTTCAATAATTCGAGATTTAACTGAAATGTCAACACGAACCGTTCGAGAGATATTTCCCAAATTTAACTCAAAATCAGGATGTTGCAATGTATTTTGTGGTTCTTTTACATAGTCGGTAGTAAAAATAGATGAAAAATCATTTCCAAAATGATCAAGCTCAGGTAAAAACAAAGATCGATGATGAAGATCTTCCCATGGTAAATCATCAATAGGCAAAAGTTCAAGAATCTTCTCATCAGAATGAACAAGATTAGAAAATGTTGTTGAAGCTAAGGTTGGTATCAAAAGTGATTCCCCATGCACCAGATTCATTGGATCAGTTTCTGTTGAAAAAGAGTCAGAAAACGACTGTATATCCTGATGTGAAATTTCAAAGGGACTCAAAGGCATCATGCCAATAAATGAATCCACCTCAGAATCGGAAGGTATGATCCAAGGATCATGAAAAGCAATAGTGTTCGATGAAATCATATGAAAAGTTGCAATAGAAGGCGATACGTTAGGAGGAGGGAAGGAAAACGTTCCTAGTAAACCAAAATCTTTAATCAAACCTACCCCAACATCCTTGTAAGGGATAGTTGTTTTAGCAACATGTTGAATACTATCTGAAGAGGCCAGGTCAAATGAAAAATAAGTCAGCTAGTCTATCGTAACAATCTTTCTGTTATGAGGAAACTTAATAAGTCGAAAGACCAATGAAAAAATAGCAGTCATAGCGTAAGATCAACTACGACCCAAGAGAAAGTTGTAGTCTAGAGGGGAATCAACCACTTCCACATCTAGATTTATAGTTTTTCCTTCGACTCCTATAGGTAAATCATGTAAAATGCCAAAAGGATGGAACCCTCGACCATCAAAATCCTTAAGAATTGTCAAAGAATGATTGAGTGTGGGAGAACCAAGTGATCTCCAACATTGGATTGACATAATACACATAGAAGCTCCCTCATCAATTACAGTCTGAAAGCAAGGTCTGTTTTTGACTAACACTGGAATCTGGAAAGCCATTTGATGAGGTAGGCAGGGTGTACCATTCTCTAAATCGAAGATTATTAGGTTCAAATCTTGAATATCAATAGCTCCTATAGCAGACAATAGTAATTTACGTTGTGTCGGGCATGATTGCAGCACCTCCAAAGGCGACATTGCTAAAGGGGAAATAGCTAAGTCTTCAACAATGTTATAATTCTGAGCAACTCTCACATGTGGATTGAAAGTTGACTTCAGAAGTATACCTTTAGCAGGTGGTTTGATTACTAAGTTAGGGTTAGGTTTCTCGATCTGTAGCGGATCAGAACTGGGAAGAGTTGTAGTTGATGGGTTTGAATTAGAAGATTCTACTTCTTTACCACCAACAGGATTTTTACTACCATAATCTTGCAATTGTTTCGCAATCCTGACATGAGACATCATCATAATGGGTTCTTCTGAGGCATTTGAGGAAGAACCGATCATCTTACTATCTTGATTAGGAAAAGGATCCTTCAAGACAGTAGGCGTTTGAGAACCTTTGACGATTTTCGAAACCTCTGCTCGATGTGGGCAATCTTTGGTAAAATGATCCTCATCACAAATGAGACAAGGATAACGAGGTTTATGTTTCTCATCAATAGAATCATTTTTATATGTTTTCTCTTCTCATTTTTGTTTGTTTTTCTTATTCCCTTTCTTTTTACCACCGGATTTTGATTTGCTCGTAGATGATTCTACGACATGGATATCGGCAGGAATTTCAGCAAAAGAGTCTCCTGTCGAGGAATCTGGTAAAGTTATAATAGGAGAAGAATTCTTTGAAGATTTCTTCTTGCTTTTAGTACTAACTGAACCATTCATCACATCAGTGGCATGAGATCCTGAAGGAGCTGCAGTTATTGGTTGCGTTTCAGAAGATCAGGGATTTTTTCATGTAAAGTACCTGACTGCGTGTATACGAGGTCAAAGTACTGAGCCTAAGCAATGACTTTATCTTCAGTAACAACTCCTAACTTAGCTACATCTTCAGTGATTTTAGGTAATAATGATTTTACGAACCATTCCGCTAAAATTTGATCTGGAATAAAAACTTTCACTAAACGCCTTCTACGTCGTCATTCATGAATATGATAAAAAATATATGTGGACGTGGATTGTTTTAGTGAAGTTAACAATTTCATGCCATTGTCGTATCTAACAAGAAACTAAAAATGAGTTAAGAAAGAAGTGGCTAACTGACTAAAATTATAAAAAGAGCCTCATGGTAACTCAATGTACCATTTGGTAGCAAGACCAATTAGAGTTCGTTGAAAAAGACATAAGCGAATTGAATCATCATTGATGGAATTAGATGCACATAAAAGGTGATAAGTCATCACATGATTTGATGGATCCTCTCCTGGCTTACCCTCAAACTTTGGGATATCATTGGGCAACTTATTGGGCATTGGCGGCCAATACGGAAGATTGTAAATCGGATCGTTCGTAAGGCGCGACAAATCAGGTAAATCCAAAGTTGCAATAAATGGTAACTGGCGGTTAGGGTCGCGAAAAACTTGGGTAAAAAGACCAGCCTCAGGAGGAGGATATCCAAGATAACCTGGAATTGGATTTGCATTAGGAATATTATAACCTCCTAGGAAACTAGGATTAACTAGACGAAACTGGGGTTGTTGAGGTTGTTGATAAGTATAGCCAAGGTATGATTCATACTAATAAACTGGGTTTTGTACAATAGGACCAAATTGGTACTGTCCCTGGCATGGTTGATAAGTGAATTGCGGTTGAATTGTGACAACCATACTTGGACCATCTTGTCCTGCAGGCATCTGGATCGAAGTCTGAACTATAGGTCCTAACTATGGTAAAGAGGCTTGAGGAGTTTGCACTGATATAGGAACAGTAGAAACTGGAGCTACCGATACTCCAAAAACAGGTGTGGTAGGTTGAACAGAAGCTGCAGTAGTTGCATCAGGAGTTTGAGGTGGAGTTCGAGGTGAACTAGGCCCAGGTTGTTGAACTAAACCAAGTGCAGAGGTTGGAAGAGTAAGTTGGACAAGTTGCTGGGTTGGACCAGAGACCAAAGGTTGTCCAAGTTGACTTGATAACTGCACATTAGGTTGCATAGTCTGTTGAGTTTGAGATGGATCCCACACCATATTGAGTCCAAGGTATGGACCCATAAAAGGTTGTGCATATGGAGGACCATAACTGGGTTGAGCATAGGGCTGATAATTAAGTGGCACATTTCCATCTCCTTGTACAAATGGTTGACCAGAAGGTAGTTGGAAACCTTGAGTTGGGTACTGACCTTGAGGTTGATAACCCTGAGGCATGTACTAAAACTGGGGTTGACCTTGAGCTATGTATTGAAACAGGGATTGACCTTGAGGTATGTACTGAGTCTAGGGTTGACCTTGAGGTATGTACTCTCCCGAAGGTATGTACTGTCCTTGAGGTTTCCCCCTAGGCAATAAATGACGACCTTAAGGTTGCCCCCCAGGTGGTAATTGACTACCTTGAGGTTGCCCCCAAAGTGGTAACTGACTACCTTGAGGTTGCCCTCCAGGCGGTAACTGACTACCTTGAGGTTGCCCCCCAGGTGGTAATTGACTACCTTGAGGTTGTGGATTTGGAATACTACCAGACATCATAAGGATTTCTTCTGCACTCAACGGTTGAATTCCATTATTACCAGTTGATAGCTCATGTCCGATTGGTTGAGGAGATGCTCCTGAAAAGGTACCAGTGAGTGACTGATACCCCGAAGGAATAGAAGGACCGCCATATAAAAATGTTTCTGGTGTTTGGGAAAACATAAATGACTGTCTTGCATTATTCAATGGAGGATAATAACCTCTGGGTGTTGGATGAAAAGGAATTCGAGGTGGTGAAAAACTAAGGTCTAGGTTTTCTAAAAAATTTGTCAATAATACGTACCAAGCGTCACTCCTAAAAGGACTATAGAAAATTGATTCATGCTCCCTAAGTTCTATAGTTGGTTGATTTTCAGGAAGAATTATGTCTTCGTCTTGACTAACAAGTTCTTCAATAGAAATGAGGCCAGAAGGAATATCTTGGATAATGATATTTCCTACCCTAGGTGAACCAGGACCAATAGAAGTTGGAGAAGAAAATCCTAAAGATGGAGTAGCAACAGGTTCATTTTCAGGCTCGAAGATTTCATGTTCCTTAGCTAATTCACTGGTAGGATAAATACTATGAGTAACTTTGGAAAGTGAAATTGGCTCAGAAATATATTCTATTGTTTGTACTTGATAATCAAGATGAATAATTAAGGATGACTCTCCAGCTTCTGGTGACCCATCTCTACTATCACTAGGTGATACAAGAGCTTGTAGTCCTTCAAGCTAGCTTAGTGTATACTCGGAGGTTTCCCCCGAAGTCTACGAGATTGTCTTGGTAATTCAGCCACGATTAAATATTTAATTACTCACACGCAAACAAAGAAAATTTCAATAAATCCACCTAAAGTCTCTAAAGAAACAAACAATTGAATCACACACCTAAAAAGTCTAAGAGTTCAAACCTTCGTACTAAAAACACTAGTTGGTGATGAAATCCAACGTTGTAGAATTTTAATACAGAAAGGGCACTTGGAATAGTTACCCCGACAACCTGCTTAATGAAACAGACTGGCACAAGTTTCTTCACAAAACCATCTCAAGTGAAGAGAACCCACCAGAGAGTCCAAGTGAGTCTATTCGACGTCTGTTCTAGGTACAGTGAGACCCTTCCTTCACAGTCACCTTAGGAAATAATCTTAAGTTTATGGACGCTAAGGTTACCAACAACAACAAATACAACTGGGGGAATAGTCTACAATCCGATCTACGCGCAAGGGCAGAGTAACAAAGCTCAAACCCCTTAAAGGCTCCTCGACATGATCAATCTGAGGTTTACGAACAAGTGACCCCATGCTCCTCAACAATGGTTAATCCGAGGTTTACCGTTTATAATACGCGCAAATCTTCTATCTTTCCCAATGAAACAAACTTGATTGTCTCAAAGGTTTGGACATGATCTTGTGATTGACTCCTTTAAGAGGAGCTTCCCAGAATGTAACAATTACAATTGAATTTATTTCCCTACCGCAAGATATAGATACTTGATTGTTTTAACTATCTTGGAGATTTAATTACTCCCTACTCCAAGATACTAGCAGCTATATTGGTGATAAGAGCCCTAGAAATAAAAATATTACTAGATCAATTTTAATTAAGCGTTGCTTTTATGGGTTTTTCCTTAATTCAATAGGTATACTCCCTACTCCAAGATACTAGCTTAAGCTATATTGGTGATAAGAGCCCTAGAAATAAAAATATTACTAGATCAATTTTAATTAAGCGTTGCTTTTATGGGTTTTTCATTAATTCAATAGGTATGGAAATGAAACTTTGATGGTGTGAAGACTCGACTCCAAAAACATTAAAAAATGCACCTAAAATGATAAACAATTCATTTTTTCTTTCAATGAATTTCTAGCTACAAGAAAGTGTTCGAGAATGCAATTCTTTGAGAAACAAATCTTCCTTTCAACATGTTAATGGAAAGAAAATATTTTTGTCTTTTTTAATAAGAACTCAAAAGGAAGCTACTAATTATGCTCACAATAAATCCCTCTCCTTTTTGAAAACTTGAAACTACAAAAAACAACTTCTTCAAAAGAGAACTAAAATTTCTAGAAAACACTCAAAACTACAAAACTAATCTTGATATCTAAAAACTTCTAAAAACATAATTGAAATAGAAGATTCAATTCTTTTTCAGGGCATTTTGCTTAGTTGTTCAAATAAACTAAGGATTCATTCGTTGAGAATAACAAATCAATCAAAAACATCCAGATATGTTTTCTTTAATAAAAATGAAATTCAAAACTTATAACCAAGTTCGTTCAAAAATTTGCAAAGAGAAAACGAAATCTATTTCTCACAAAGGACAGATTTCACAACCTAGTCAGAATCATCAAGAAGACAAAAAGACACCAAGGTAATCTAAGGTTTCTCAGGCTTTTGATCTTTGAGTCACTACAGAGACCAAGTGAAAACCACTCCAGGCATGCACAACTTCTAGAAAATCATCTAAAACAAAAATACGATTGGAAGTTACTCACAAGAGATTTTTGACAGAACACATGTAGATCTGGGTAGACATTAAAAGTCGTAAATGAAACCTAAACTTAACTGGAAGAAAACATTTTAGGTTTTTTTTAAAATTTTACAAGGTTCGTAGGCTTCCAAAAGAACCAAATGTGGTACCGCTCTGTGTACTAAAGGATCAGTGCGGAGATGCCCACACTGTCTGTAAAGAGAAAGTGCAGTCCCCTAAAAACTCCGAAAAAAAAAAACAAAGAGTAATCTAGATTCTAAAAACTAGCCAATCCAAAACACATCAAGCAAAAACCAGAAACGAGAACACATTTCTCAAGTCAAAGACAAAGGAAAGCTAAAAACCAAATTCACTTCCCCAGCGGAGTTGCCAATTTGTTGGCCGAATAAATCGATCTTGCGGACAAGGCTAACCTCCCTAGTATCAGAAGATAGTCTAGCAATAAGCAGACAAACAAATCTATCTTTCTCTAAACATACACGATTCATAAATAAGAACTATAGAGGTGTTAAGACCCTACCTTAAGTCCAACGCTAGTTTGTAGCAGCCATCCTTCAACCGTCCGAAAGAGTTTCCTTTTGAGAACTTGCAATCACAAACAAGCAAACATCAAATAGCACCTGCATAGCTAATATCATAAATCATGTTCATTATGGTGATCAAGGAATCCATAAAATAAACCATAAAACGACAGCTTATTGAGAAAAAAAAACTTATTTGTATTAACTTTGAAGTAGAAGAACCTTACAACCTTTTCAGCCTTGATGTTGAACACGCTCTTCCCAGGGTCTGAAACAAGAATTTCCTTTACTTTGACAAGCCTTGCACTCTTCCAAATGAGATCTTAGAGGTATTTAATCTCTCCTCATAAAAACTCAACTAAGAAGACTAAGTTCCAACAACATTTCACCTCAAAAATATTCATCTTTCAACCTCCCTAGTAACCAACCCAATGCTTCATTTTATAGTGTAGAGGGAGGAGGCTACAAGTCCACCTATGAAGGGATAGAGTCCTACTTCAAAGGGATAAGCTCCTCACATCAAGGGGTTAGCTCCTTAAGGTATGGGATGCGTGAACCTTAAAGGAGCGAACTTGCCACCTCAAGATTCCTTCCAGAAGCTTCTAGAAATGACTCAAAGTGAGTTTTTAAGAATATACTTGCCCCTTTTTAACTTTTACATGGATCCACACCCATAACACAGAGACAGAGTATTCAGGTGCGTAGGATCCATGACCATTAGGTGTGGGACCACAGGTAATGCAAAGAGAAAGTACGGAAACAGAGTTTTAGAGACTTTTGAGGACTTTCTCTCATTTTCAAGGCTTGATATGAAGAACTGAGGCTTAAGACTTGCAAAGGAGGAAAGTATGAGTGGTAATGGACTCACACAGATTGTAGTATGTCAAGGTGACAATTTTTTGTGCAACATGATGTAAGTGTCCAATTCTCCCATTCCATATCTCATTTAATTATTTTTATCCATAAAAATTACTACTTATCAATGCCATAGGAGAGTCGAGTTACAACTTGTATAATTTGTTGCTTTGAGTTCCAATCTGGGCTGTCTTTTTCCACTTTGCATGTTCGCATGGACTTTATTACCAATTAATTACACATCATATCCCTTATCTTGTAATTAAGAGATAAATCAAATTCATTCCCATAACTGGCACATGCATTATATTCATGGCCCAGAGACTATCTTCTACTATTGTCTGGAATACAACGGTTCCTTTTCCTACTGGGGTGAATTTCATCCTATTATCCATTGTGATTTGGAAGTTCATATATTCCTCCTGATAGCTTGAGAAATATTCTCGTTCTCCAGTCATATGAGTTGAATCCCTGCTACCAATGTACCAATCCTCGACTAATGCAGAACTCAATAAGAAATCAAAATCCTCTTCCAACGTGGAAGCTATTTCGGAAATGTTTTGATCCCTACTATTCTCCATGCCCTTTTTCTTTGCTTTCATCTTGCCTAGACCTTACTCTGATACAATGTGAAAATTTGTTGTAATAATTGGTTTATTTCTTCTACTTATTTATAATAAGTTATTCACCAATACTTTAGTAAATACCAAAATAAATTCAGTTGCAGACTTCAAAAATAGGAACTGAAAATGAAAAGGCAAGAGAAACATCATCATATGAAGAATCACATTGACACACTTGTTTTTGGACAATTGTCCTCGGAAAAACCCAAAGATAGAAAACTGGTGCAGCCTATTTGAGGGTTATTATTATTGGTAGTAAATATTTGAATACAATTTGGATGCCCTAGAGAGAAACGACAATCTACTCAGAGAAGATAACTGAGAATTCTCTCACACCAATTCTGGAGATTGTTCTATGCTCCCAATTTCTGGATGATTTCTGCGTGTAGGCTCCATCTGACTACATCAACCTGGATTGTTGCTTCTTCTACCAATCAGCTACTATGATTCTTGGTACTAAATTATTCTCATCCCCAGCACTTCTGCATCAACCTCCTCTATATTTTGTGTTGACCCTCTGCGTCAATCTCCTTCAGTTGTTGCATTGTCCCTACTTCGTCAAGCACTGGCTCTATTATCTTTCTTTGGGTATTTAATGGAAGTGGAAATGACTTCCTTCCAGTACTACCTTTGATCCTCAATTCTTGATCACTGGTTCGAATTCCTTAGAAAACCCTACCCTAGCAAAATCAAATTGATTGATCAACACTCTTTGTGCTTCCAAGTGAACCCCAGGCCTCTGTATTATACTTTTCATGTTCAGTATTCAACGGTCGAGATTAAGTCTCTAATCAATGGCTAATATTAAAACATGACTTGATCCACCTTCTATATCATTTTCACCCATATTTTGAATAATAACCAATAATATTTTAATTTCCCTAAGCTTAGAATTAGGAACTCCATTAAAAATATTAATTATTTTAATAAAATACAATCCGTATGGAATTTCACCAAATTATTTATGGGTTCTTTATAACTCATGTACCTTAGCCTCTCAACAAATTTTCAAGGCTAGAGGACTTCTAATTCTACCAAAAAAATAACAGACGCCACAAAAAAATTATCCCTCTCACACCTGATCAACTTTGTTCGTTTGTTCATCATCCTTATACATGAAACTGTGGTTAATGATGAGAGATCCATTACATATTTTTAGTCCATTTTCCCATCTTAGTGTATTGTTGTTGTTGATTCAAATGATTTGTCAAGGATTTTGTTGCCACTGTGGTATCCATACTAAGAAAACTTAAAGGCCCATATTTTTTTTGTTGGGATACTGATTTTTGGACATATTAGGGTTATGGAAGAGTGGGTACACATTTGTAATATATATGCACCATATGAAGGTAGACACATGTTATGGGATAGAGTGGAGGCCTCGTACATTCTAAATATTTGCTCATTGATAATTGTTGGTGATTTAATTTCATATTAACTAGGGAAGAGGTTTGGGGTACAAAATGTCATGGTGATCCCCTGGATGATAGATTGACAGTGCTTTTTTATGTAAATCATTTCAATGATGTATGTCCAGATCCCATCAAGCCCACCTGGCATAATGGGAGAAGTGGGGATAATCATATTGGTAGGCAACCTGATAGACTCAGGGTACACTAGAATTTCTTTGAAATTTTGGGGAATTTAAGATCATATGTTGAAAATACTTTCATCTCTAACCACTATCCCATTGTTCTGCAATGGGAGGCAGAGTCAATCAGAAGGGCTATACCTTTCAAATTCAACCGAACGTGACTTGAGGATGAATCGTTCAACAAAATGGTCATTGAAATTTGGGGTTCATATGAGACATTTCAGGATCACTCAGCCATGGAAAACATCATGATGAAGTTACAATGCCTTAAGAGTCAGGTATATATGGGAAAGGAAAAAGAAGGATACTTTACTACAGGTATTAAAATAACTTGTGGCAGAGTTCCAATAGATTGGGGAACACCTCACTACAAGGATGTCCACTGAAGAACAATTCGATAGGTTGAAATATTTGGAGGAGAGAAAGAAGTGAGTACTGGAAATTAATGAGTCCACATGGATATTAAAAAACAGGGTTATTTGGATCCATGAATAGGATCACAACACTAAATTTTTCCATCACTTTTCAAATGAGAGGAAAAATATAAATGCCATCTAGTGCATCAAGGGGCAAGAAAGAAAATATATTTATACAGATGCTGAGATTTAGGGGGAGGAAGTACAATACTTTCATAATCTATTCAAGGTCAGAGAGGAGATTTACATAGAATACCTTCTTTACGGTGCAGAGGAATACCGTACAATGTTTAATAATTATGCAAATGTGGCCCGATATAGTCCCACCACTATCAAGGAGATCCTCGTTGTTTTGAAATCATTTACTAGGGAAAAATTCCCAAGCCCTCGTGGTTGGATGGTTGAGATATTATTGCATTTCTTTGAACACATGAAAATTGAATTGTTGGATATGGTAAAAGAGTCCTAGATTAGGCACTTCATCTTGGGATCTGTCAAATCAACTTTCATTTCACTTATCCCAAAGGTCACTACTGCTTACTCCTTCTCTGATTTTCAGTCGATCTCACTGTGCAATATTATTTATAAGCTCATCTCAAAGGTTATTGTGGAACATATCAAAGAAGTTATTTCACTTTACATTTCAAAGGAGAAACTTAGGTTACTTCATCATAGATCTACCCACGATGCAATTTCTATTGCACAGGAATGTGCCCAAACCATTCAGACAAAAAAATTGGAGGTGCTGGTGGTGAAGGTTGATTTACAACGGGCATATGACTGTGTGGATTGGGATTTTCTCAGGATTATCCCTCAAAATATCGGTCTGACAATTGAAACAATTGATTGGATTATGTAGGTTTTAACCCCATACAAAAATTACCTGCATACGAATTCTAAAACATAGAAAATAAATAATGCGAAAGCATAACACACAAAACACGAATACACAGAGATTTTCCCCTGCATAACAAAACTGGGACTACCAACTTGAATTTTCATTATGTTCCCCTCAATGTTAAAATACATATTTATACATGTCGAAGCATCCAATACCATGGACTAAAAATCATCACGTCCAAAACCATGGAACAAAAACCATCACGTCCAAAAAACATGTGCGAAAATCATGCACAATACCATACGTGGGTCTGCCCAGCCTAACATAGGGTCCAAAACCAAAATTTTCCAGGGCACTTCCTCGAACCCCATAAAGTGGGGTTACAGGTATGCCTCAAACCCCCTGTGACCCCCCTGCTTCATAATCGGTGCAATGAAGGGTGGCTCTGCCCCCCTCTAATGCCCTGGTTAACTACGTGGGCTAGTCGTGGAAAGAATATAACACAACCCAAAATTCTCCCACTTGTTATTTCCTTTCCACAGGGGGCCACAAGAGAGCTTAGTCATTTTTCTAGCCCTGAAATGCCCATTGTCTCTCTACACCAAGAGAACTTCTCAGAGCTCACATATTTTGTCAATGCATCTACAATATTCTTCAAGTGGTCCACCTTTTAGTTAGCAACACCTTTTTGTCTTCTATCATTATCTCTCACAAAGTAGTGCTGAACATCAATGTGCTTTGTCTTTGAATGATATGCAGGGTTCTTTTCCA